>ML780100.1:356097-375111 GCA_009831015.1 Picea engelmannii
CTTTTATACAGAAGCATCCAGAGTTACTCAAGCATTGCGGACAACACTTGTCTCAAGGGGAGGGGCATGTTAAGCCCTAATATTGGCTCATTACCCCTTAATTGGGGCATATTATATTAGTAATGTTATTTTATTTATGTCATGTTTAGGCCATTAGTTGTAATTATACCTCCTAGTCTCCTATATATACCAAGGCGACATTTTCATTTTGAATTATCTTGTACTTGAACATTTAAGTGGGGTAAAAGGAGGTTGCTCCCTCAAAGAGGCTTATTATCTGAAATTATCTCTTTTTCAATTCGTTGAGTACTTTTTCTGAGGTTTTTCTATGCTATATTGATATTTGGTTCTTAACATTGTCATCTCTTTGTTCACAATATTTACATTCATAATTTGCAAAATTAACCATGTCCCCATACAATACTCTACATGGATTTATATAGTGAATAAACACAGGTCGATCCAAATGGATCCCTTTTTAGACGTGTCAGACTCATAGATGACATAACAAAATCACAATGACTAACTTGATTAAGTTTTGACATACTAAGTTAACTCTTGAAAATCCTCAGGGAGATATTCTTGTGACATGAAATGCATGAGAATATCTCCAACTCGCATTCTCGAACCAATTATGTTGCTCACGTTCCAATTTGGGGATGATTGACCAGAACCTTGATCATTGGTTGGCACCTTCCTAATGCGTTCTAGAACCAACATTAAGAGCATCAGAGTAGGTCGAGGGTATTGGGGAGAAAACCCATTTCTTATATTTTCTTCTAGAAGCTCAGATACATGACAACCACCAACTTGGGTTACGAGACTTCTTTGTTGTGGTTATAGGACCTAGATTCATAACCATCATTAGCAATAATTTGATCTTAATCCTTTAATTAATCAAATACTATGGAAAAAATAATAAAAATTCATCACATTTACGTTATGAGCTTTGGATGACCAATGTGTGCAAAATGTGATGGAAGGGTGATTTCTTATAATGGCGAAGTGGTCTTGAAAGGGGAAAAAGGTAAATTGGCATTGAAAATGACATTAATTCGGGAGCCCAACAATCGTTACAAGGGTTAAGCAAGGGGCATTGTGATCAAAACATCACAGTGCATGTTGGATCTTTATTTCTTGATCGCCATGATGAAAATGACCCAAGGGGGATGCTTTTTATAGCCTCAATATCTAACTAAGTTGCATAGAATATGGAATATCTTGTCTACATGTAATTGTTGGGTGTTGGAGTTGACTCTGTCAAATCCACACTGTCAATTCAGCTTGACAAGGATGCTCAACTTGACCTCTTGCGCATCCAAATCATTGTCGATTATTGGGATAGTCAATCCACTGTCCAACTATATTCGATCGCTGGCCAATTATCCGACCAACAGGAACGTCGACTACTCAACTGACTAGTGTAGTGTGTTTATCGATCGCCCTATCGAATGTATCCATATGTAGGGAAACCTCCCGACTGACTAAATCTAGGAGATGTGTGATGAACTATCAATGCTTGATGTTCCAACAGGGACATGATAGAGAATGAAAATGAGATACTAGAAAAAGTTGACACATTGCATAATGTTGTACATGCATTAACAACATTGATGAGCATAGGGAAATTCAAGTGGTGTTGTGATTTTATAAGCCTTATGGCCCCTAGCAATTAGCTCATAGTTTGATATGTTCTTCTTTATACTCTTGCAAGGTATATGATAAGTAGGGGAATGTTGGGACATGTGTGTCATATACCTTGCAGTCTTGTAGTGGAGTAGGTAATGATTGTTGAGTAGTAGCAAGGAATAAATGCAAAGTAGTGACATGGAATAAATGTAAAGAACTAGTGAGAAATGAATACTATGTAGTAGCAGTTGGCCAATTACTTGTCAAAGGTTTCCGACATGTATAATTGGAAAACCATAAATGGTTTATAGTTTTGTTATTCCTATTTATTCAATGGTCGGGTTGGAGGAAATCAGTGCGTAAGTTTAACTTACTATTATCTATCAAAAGTTTTCCAAAATCCTCATGCTAGTGCTCCACACTCATGTTGAAAGCAGAAAGACTATGTATTGTAACCATTTAGTTGTTGAATAATGCATTGAATGTGCTTTAGAATGGGTTTTTTTAGAATGGGTTTTTGTTTGTCATTGTTCTCTTCTATGTTTACACACATTCTTCTCTCATAGATTAGTGTGAGAAACATATTCCCCACCTTTACTTCCTTTCATAAAAATTGATCCAAAATACAATGTCAGATATATCATTTCCTATGTTGTGAACATATTTATGTTGAAAATACTAGCATGAGCAGAAAAATAGATCTTAGTGTTTCAACATAAGATAATAATTCTTCACTTGGAGCCACCGGACATGCCCACATTTTAAATTTTTTTTTGGAGAGGGCACAGAGAGGGATTTGAATTATGATTAGGCGGGTTCAAAGGGAAAGGATGGCCCCCTAACGTAACCGTTATCTGAGATGAAAAGGATGGGGTTGGAGAGGCATAGGCCCACGCTACATTCACCTTTACAGGTGAAGAACTAGAACCAAAATGGATAGCAGATTTACTAAAATGGATAGCATGCTTTAATGAATTTCCTCACGGATACACACAAACCCAAACCCAAACCCAAATGTAAAATATCTACTCAGCAAAGCCAAATATGTGGTCAGAACAACAAAGGTTGAATCTCTATTCGCTAACCATAATGGCTTGACTCCAAAGAGTTTCTGAATTCAGCCTTGCAATAATTCGTTGGTTACAACCCACTTGAAATCCCTCCATAGATTGAAAATATATTGAAAATAGTTCAAGAGATCAAATATCCCTTAATCAGAAGTTGATTTCTTTATTTATAAGATAAAAAACAATTTAATTATGGAATAAAAATAAAATTGACTTTTTAAAAAGTCATGCAATCTCCTCATGTAATTTGCATCTTCAATGAACAAACGTGTTAATAAATCATCCATGCATTTAGCCACATCTCCAATTAACTATTGACTTCAATTCATGCATGCTCAACCTCATAAATATTTCCTTTATTAAATAATTCAACCCGTTGTTCTTTCTTTAGACACATCATGCATGTGTCTTAATTTGTTTTTTTATTTTATTTTAGGAATAGTTAACTCTGGCTAAGTCATTCTACAATATTTAGTAATAAATTGGAATGGTCATGCAACCAATCACAAATTCTTCCATTTATGTTCTCATGCTTATGTTTGTCGGCTGACATAAATATACCAGTTTGCAACATGCAACATTGAAATTTTTCTCATCATGCTAAATGATTACCTTTGCATGTAACTGGATCATAACAAATGTATATTAGGAATAAAAATATCTTCTCGTAATAAATTTATTAGATAAAACAATTTATTGATATTAAAATGAAATATTCAAATCACTTCCCTGAGCTTGATTTTGTTTATTTCGAAAACCCTAAACAAACCATGAAAAATCAATGAAAACTTCTAAAACAAAATTTATATCTCTTGATGATAAATTTCCAATGATATATGGACTTCTCAAAATGGGGATCATAATCAAACGTTATCACAAAAAAAAAAATCTACATGTCGTAGATTTATTTCCAAAACTATAAACAAGAAACACATAATCATTAAAAAATTATAACTAAAAAGTTGTAGAGATCGATGAGACAATTTCAATGGTATATGGCACTCCTCAAACGGAGTTCAGGATCAAAATGTATCACAAAATTACAAAAATGGGTTCTTCTTTCATTGGTGACCTTTTAGAATGCTTTTTGTGCTCAGGAAAAACATGACATTTTTAGCACAGTTTATGAGGGAGGACCAATGGTTATAACTGTACCTGCCTATGATTGGATGACTAATATTACACTATGGAAAATTGTTTCATTGGCATCGAAAATCGGGAGAATGAGTTTTGTGCAGGAATTGTAAGGTTTGGTAATCTTGTCGATGCCCGATGAGTTCATCGACATCGGCGAATATCTGTGTTTCTCAACCAAAATGTGCAATTGAAAAAACCATAACAAGTTTGACCGACAGAGACACCCGTACCATGATGATGTGTTGGGTGACATGATAGATGATGTGGTGACTGATTTAGTAGTTGACATGGAAAGATGAAGTACTAAAGATGACGTGGCAACTAATGTGGATGACTGACATGGAAAAATGAAGAACATCCTGTGACATGGACTTGAAATGGAATGATAATGTGTCATTGTATAATTGATGACTTGGACTAATACAATTACATGGCAGAGTGACGGGTAACGATGACATGAAAAAATAGAGTACAGATGGTGATGTGGCAATGTATGGTTGGAAACATGGCATGATGATGTGGTAGGTGATGTGGACGGTGATGTGGATCTTGTACAACCATCACAAATGGATGTAGTTCACATTAAGGAATTCAAGGAATTCAATGGTTAGGATACGTCCTCTCTCATGATCGACATCTAGGATTCATTCTTTAGGTTCATGGTTTATCAGCATCGGCTGAAAAGAGTTGCTCTTATTAAGGACTCAATCAATTTCACTGATGCCTTATGGCTTCATCGATGATCGATGGAATATGTTTGTTGATTTGAATTGATGCAAAATCCTATTGACATCGATGGCTTCATCTACGCTTTCAAAACTCCTTCATCAGGATCGAGAGTTTGGTAAATTGTTATTCTTGTTCTTTCACCCCAAACCCCTGATGAGTTCATCGACACTCTTTAGAGAATGTTGTGATTTTTCTCTTTTTTAAATTCTTTCTTTTGTTTTCCTTTCATGATGCAAAACATGAGATTTTTTGGATTTTCTTGAGATTTTAAATGCAAAGAAAACAAAGGGAAAAAACGCATAAACTTAACAAAGGAAAAATATGAACCCTATGTAAATCCGAAAGAGAAAGGTATTTAATGGTTAAAAGAAAAGTGGTACCCAAAAATTAAAGATTTTTAGAACAATAATTCCACATGGGTTGGCTTGTCATCCAAGCCCTCCTTCAAGCACCAATTCTATTGATGGTTCTAAATTACCAATGCTCAATAGCAGAGATTAAACCCAAGGAAGAGGCCCAATTAGAATCTTCCCTATTTGGTATGGAATAAACTTCTGGGTTAATGGTCTACAAACCGTTTGATGGGATTTAAAAGCTATCTATTTTTGTTCTTTTTATTGTTTTGTGTTTTAAGTCTATCTACTGCAGAAAAGAAGTAAACTAAGGATTTTGGAGAAATCTGTGTTGAGGATAACCTATGGCAACAGTAAATGGAAACTATCTAAGAATTTATATTTCAGAAGAAATAATTCCACTACGAATATATTACTCATCAAATAATATTCAGAACACAATAACTAATTAATAGTGGAAAGAGATAAGATTTAACTATGAGACATTAAGAAAGATTTCCAGAATATCTCAGATAACATAAAAAGAAGATTAACTAATAAATAAAATAACAGTTCATCGAAAGTATCCCACAATTCATTCAACCAACTAAGATAGCTAAATAATATTGAACTTATTACTATATGCATGTAATGCTTAATTCGTTGTAAAAAAATCGACAATAACGAATAAACACACAAAATTTTAACAAACCATAATGGTTTGACTCCAAAGAGTTTATGAATTCAACCTTGAAATAATTTGTTGGTTACAATCCACTTGAAATCCCTCCAGAGATCAAAAATATCTTGAAAATAGTTATAGAGATCAAAGATCCCTCAATCATAAGTTGATCATATTATTTACAAGATAAAAAACAATTTAATAATGGAATAAAAATAAAATTGACATTTTAAAAAGTCATGCAATCTCCTCATGTAATTTGCATTTTCAATGAACAAACATCTTGATAAATCATCCATGCATTTAGCCACAACTCCAACTAGTTGTCGACTTCAATTCATGCATGCTCAACCTCATAAATATTTCCTTGATTAAATAATTCAACATGTTCTTCTTTCTTTAGCAACATCGCGCATGCGTCTTTAATTTTATTTTTTATTTTATTTTAGGAATAGTTAACTCTGGATAATTCATTCTACAATATTTAGTAATAAAACTAGAATGTTAATGCACCCAGTCACCAACTCTTCCATTTTTGTTCTCATGCTTGTGTTTGTCGGCTAACATAAATCTACTGGTTTGCAACATGAAACATTGAAATTTTTCTCATCATGCTAAATGATTCCCTTTGCATTTACCTAGATCATAACAAATGTATATTAGGAATAAAAATATTTTCTCTTAATAAATTTATTAGATAAAACAATTTATTGATATTAAAATGAAATATTCAATTCACTTCCCTAAACTTGATTTTGTTTATTTTGAAAACCTTAAACAAACCATGAAAATCAATGAAAACTTCTAAAACAAATTTTGTAGCTCTTGATGATAAATTTCCAATGATATATGGATTTCTCAAAATGGGGATCATAATCAAACGTTATCACAAAAAAAATAAAAATCTACATGTGGTAGCTTTATTTCCAAAACCGTAAACAAGAAACACATAATCATTAAAAACTTATAACTAAAAATTTGTAGAGATCGGTGAGACCATTGCAATGGTATACGACACTCGTCAAATGGAGTTCAGGATCAAAATGTATCACAAAATTTCAAACATGGTTTCTTCTTTCATCGGTGACCTTTTAGAACATTTTTTGCACTCGAGAAAACATGACATTTTTAGCACAGCTTATGAGGGAGGACCAATGGTTAGAACTGTACTTGCCTATGATTGGATGACTAATATTACACTATGGAAAATTGTTTCATTGGCATCAACAATTGGGAGAATGAGTTTTGTGGAGGAATTGTAAGGCTTGGTAATCTTGTCGATGCTCGATGAGTTCATCAACATCGTCGAATATCTGTGTTTCTCAACCAAAATGTGCAATTGAAAAAACCATAACAAGTATGACCGACAGAGACACCCGTACCATGATGATGTGTCGGGTGACATGATAGATGATGTGGTGACTGATTTAGTAGTTGATATGGCAAGATGAAGTACTAAAGATGACGTGGCAACTAATGTGGATGACTGACATGGAAAAATGAAGCACAGCCTACGACATGGACATGAAATGGAATGATGATGTGTCATTGTACAAATGATGACTTGGACTAATATGATTACATGGTTGCGTGACGGGTAATGATGACATGGAAAAATAGAGTACAGATGGTGATGTGGCAATGTATGGTTGGAAACATGGCAGGCCAATGTGGTAGGTGATGTGGACGATGACGTGGATCTTGTATGACCATCACAAATGGATGTAGTTCACATTAAGGAATTCAATGGTCAGGACACATCCTCTCTTGTGATCGATGTCTAGGATTCATTCTTTAGGTTCATGGTTCATCAACATCGGCTGAAACGAGTTGCTCTTATTAAGGACTCAGTCAATTTCACTGATGCCCAATGGCTTCATTGACAATCGACGGAATATGTTTGTTGTTTTGAATTGACACAAAATCCTATTGACGTCAAGGGATTCATCTACACTTTAAAAATTCCTTCATCGGGATCGAGACTTTGGTAAATTTCTATTCTTGTTCTTTCACCCCAAACCCCTGATGAGTTCATCGACACTCTTTAGAGAATGTTGTGATTTTTCTCTTTTTTAAATTCTTTCTTTTGTTTTCCTTTCCTGATGCAAAACATGAGATTTTTTGGATTTTCTTGAGATTTTAAATGCAAAGAAAACAAAGGGAAAAAATGCATAAACTTAAAAAAGGAAAAATATGAAACCTATGTAAAGCCGAAAGAGAAAGGTATATAATGGTTAAAAGAAAAGTGGTACCCAAAAATTAAAAAATCTTAAGGGTGTGTTGATTATTCAACACTCCTCTTGCCTAGCCTTTGTCCATTGTAGCCCATTTTCTTTAGGAGTTTAGAGCCAATACCCCTAATATGCTTCTCAAATTCACCAAGTTGTTCTTGAGAGATGTTTATGGAAGGTGAGCTTACCAAGGTGGCCTTATTTATGGTTCTAGCATCTGTAGTGGTAATGGAAGGTTGCATTGTTTCTATGTGCTCTTAGACAACTGCTTGAAGCCTTTTCAAGGCCTTCTCCTTCTCTACCAACTCTAGTTGCAGTTGCATCATCATCTGTGTGAACCTATCCTCTTGACATTTATCCATTTGAATGACCTTCTCACCAATGTATACAAGCAACGCCTTGTGCTTGTCCCAATCTGTCCTGAATGCAATGAGGGAGATTTGGCCTTCTTTAAATTTCCTCTTGAGAAATGGAAACAATTTGGTAGAAGTATCCATGTGCTTCTCCATATATTCCATCCTCAAGTTAAACATATTAACCTGCACCTTCAAGCTCTCATTCGCTTCTCAAAGCTCAACATTGTTGGTCCTTAAGTCTTCCAACTTATCTTTGCTTGCTTTTCCCATGTTGCATTTCACAATATTTTGTTCACAATTATAGAAGTAGTGTCTCAGTCAAGAATGCAACCTCTATGATACCATCTGATCCATAATTGATGGGCTCATAGCCCATTCGATTCACCAACATGGACCCTGTGTGATATTTAATTTCTAAACTCTATCTCAATTTGTATAGTACCCTGCACAATGACCTTAATACTTCTCTGGAGGATGAAAGACCTATTCTCTGTGTAATCTCTACTCCAAATGATTAATTGGCTCCCTCTTTGTGTAACCTACATACAAGTAGCCACATAACAATTCTATGGAAAATCATCTTTGGTCCTCAATGTGAGAGTTTCTGATTGCATCACATGCAATGGGTATATGCTACAACAATCAACTACATAATTATTTTTCAAGTCCTCAAGGACTCTTCACTCATGGTAGATTCCTTAAGGAATCTTGAGTCATGGTAGTCTCCAAGGACTCTTTACTCAACCTCAAGATGATGTGAATGTAGATATGTGCTCACTAGTGAATGGTGAATTGTTACACGTCACCTCACCAACCTAAATCACATTTAAAAACTAGGGATGTTACATGCAGAGCGTTAAGTCACCTAATGGATTGATATAGTAGGATACATGCTCCCACATCTTCTAGACCTTGGAAAATGGATGTATGCACTTCCATTTTGTAGATATGACCATGATGGCACATAAATGGGCAAGAAGCCCACACCTTGGAAACTGCACCCCACACATTATTCAACACTTGATGGATAATGTTGCACTTGGTTATGATTGGAAACTACTCAGTTAGGTGGTGCACAATCACTCCACCCTAGACGATGCCCCTCTCACCCTAACATTGTTCTCTTGATGATGATCTCATGTGTTGGGGCTTGTTTACCACTTGGACACCATGTGATGGCTGGAGATTTGACATGGCAATTGACGATGGTTTTCCACCTTGCTTAAATTGCTTGACAATGACATGGGGCCTTCAAAGGGTCTCTTCACCCATTGGAGGTTCAACGTCACCACACATGTGACATTATGATGTTTTATTTGCATAATTTATCACTTGCAGCGGCTATTTTTAGGGGTTTCCCTCACTTGTTATCATGGAATAGTGTCATTTCACTTTATTATTGAGGATTATAGTGCTTGGTTTCCTCATATAAATAGAGGAAGCACTCAAACTCTTTTTTGATCATCACGTCTCCTCACACTTGTGAGAGAGCTCTCTAGAAAAGTTTCGCTCTACTTATTTTTCTCTCGTGGAGTCTATGCACACTATTGGAGTGATGTTTTGGATGGATGTTTATCTTGTTGGTGGTGATCTCTTCATGAACTAGGGTTTCCTGATGCTAATCCACCTTGCTAGTAAGTGTTTCCTTTGATTGCATGTAGTGTTTTCTTGGTTAATCTTGGTAATTTTCTCTATTAGAGTGGTAATTTTGCATGTTATCATGATATTTTTGAAATCTTGAAACCCTAAGGAAGGATTAAGAGTGTTTATCCACTTCTCTTGTTGTTTTCACCTTGAATTTTTGAAGCATTTAATATTTTCCCTAAGGGTTAAGAGAGACTACCACCTTAAGGCTTATGTTAGCTAGGGTTTGGTTCTAGGGGTTAGGAGTGGTTATTTCCCTAGGTTCAAAACCTAGTTCTATTCATCGTCTTTTCTAGACACATTAGAGAAAGTGGGATGGAACTTAGGGTTTATGAGTGGATAAACCTTAGTTGTTTCTTCCTTTGAGATTTGACCTAGTTCTATGAGGGGATAGCTCTATGGCTCAAATATTCACCTTTTCTCTTGCTTGGCCTTCTTTGATGCATTATCTTGACTCCATTTTCCCTAAGGAAGTAGACGACACTAGTCTTATGTGTGTGATGCTTTATACTCTTAACAACTTCAAAACCCTCAATTAATCTAGCTTTATGACATCATTGGCTTGTGAGTTATACTTCGACAATTTGCAAAATCATTGGATAACTTGCTGCTATCATAAAGTGAATGCTACAACCATTAGGGCTTGTATTTATTGATGCATACTTAGTTAATATTGTGGAAAAAATTGCTTAGAAATCTCGTTCAACAATTTGATATTGTACTACTTCTTGAAGGCTAATTTCTAAGGCATAATTGCTAATTTTCTTCGTTGATTTACCCATTGTTGTTGAAAATTTCTTATTGTGATATAGACCAGTTAAATGCTTCAATTTTACAATAAAAAATGGTTTTACTTGTTATTTCGTGTCTAAAGGTGATTAATTGTCTATTATATGTTGTTGTCCCTTGACCAAATTTTGGGGAATACTTGGTCATACTTGACCGTTTTTGGGACTTCGACAGCCTATCGAAGACAGAGCGTAAGGCGAAGTGGAAATTGCAGAAGCTAGGCCCACATTAGGTCCTTTTTGGGTTTTGGGGATAATGTAATGGGATTGGGATGTTGGCCCATGGGTTTCACCCATGTTTAGGCATTTTGTAAGTGTATAAATAGAAGTCTAGGCAATGTAAGAAGAGGCCAATGTGCTAAGTGTGAATAATAGAAGAATTGATGAATAGCTTAGTGATAGTAGTATGATCTATGTGATCAAGTGCTTTGTGCATTCTGTGTGATAGACTTGCAGAGCTAAGTGCAGGTCATTGTAAGTTATTGGAAGGACTGTGTGCTTAGACCTACTCGGGGAAGGAGGATCTGGTGCTACACATATCTCCTGTCCTATGCAGAGGAAGGGCTTTGGTGGCTCTGTGATGTAACTGATTGAAGAAGATAATAAAGAAGAAGAGTTGGTGGATGTAGCCCCAGGGTGGGGGTGAACCACGTAAATGTTGTGTGTTGTGCTCTGTGCTTCGACTTGATGTGTGTTTCTAAGTGCTCTTGATATGTTGTGATAGAATTGTTGATGCTTTGTGCTTTCTAGATGTATATGAATGTTAGATCTGACTTGTATGGTGATGCTTAGTGCTTAGTCTACTGGATCTAATCTATCTTGTATTGTTAAGTGTTGAAATAACCTATATCTAGTGAATATTGTGATGCTTTGTGTTATCTACAAAGTAGAATAGTGATTGAATATTGATGAACTGTTAATGCTAAGTGCTCTGTAAAGTGTTGTAATCACAGATTTGTGTCCTAGATAAGGTTGCAAACACCTGAGTCTTGCAACCAACCCTACCTCTACCTTGGGTGAGACTTCATATGCTTTGCAAGTGTTGCCAAAAGGGTCGATAGTTAGGGATTTGTTGGTGTTCTCTTGAGCGTTGAACCTTGGGTCTACCCCTATTCCAACAAATGGTTTCATTGTTGGGACCTGAAACTGTGATTGTTGGGAACTGAAGAAGAAGAAGCTTTGTGCAAAGATCCATTCTGAAACCAAGAAAGATATGTGTGTAGATCTGTTGCCCTAGCATGAAATATTCTACTTGACTTGCGAAGCTTTGTGCTGAAGAAAAGAAGCCCAATCTAAAGAAAAGAAGTCCAATCTGAAGAAAAGAAGTCTGATCTGAAGAAAAGAAGTCCGATCTAATGAAAAGAAGCCATATCTAAAGAAAATAAACCTAATCCGAAGAAAAGAGGTAAGATCTATAAGCTCTGTGCTTTGATAAAGTTAAGAATAGCGATTTGGAAGCTTTGTGCTCTAGATAAGAGAAAATTTTCATTTTTGAAGAATGGATTTAGGTATGTTTAATAGATTCTGTCCTAGCCTGAAAACTAGGGCATTGTTAGATGAAATTTTTTTTGATATGAATAGATCTGATAAGAATAGCGAAAGATATATTATACCTATGCATAGAAAGAATGTTTGGACTAATAAATGGATGCAGGATCCTAGAAAGATTTTTTTGCAGGCTAGCTACTTTGACCCTAGTGCGCAGTACAGGAGAGGCTGGGGATCATTTAAAAGAAAGAGAGGATTAACTCTTTGTTACAGTTGTATAAGACCAGGACATCTTGCTAAGGAATTCCCTGGGAGAAAACCTAGTTTCCTCTGTTGTAAGGCTATGGACCATGAAGTATTGGATTACCCTAGAATGATTGCTAGACTTGAAAAGATAAATATGGAACAAGCGAACCCTGAGGAAGTTCAAGAAACTAATATTAAAGAAGAACCTCAGAAAGAATCAAAGATTGTATTACTGCAACTGAAAGAAACCCTGGATGATCACAGAGACATCAGTTTGTCACAAATCTTCAAGAAAAAAGAGCAAATCGAAGTGAGAATAGGAGACTTCGACATAGACTGTGTTATAGACGAGGAAACATAGGTGAATATCATGACTGAAAGCATGTGGGAAACCTTAGGAAAGCCTACTATGGTTCCTTCACTAGGAGGAATAGGCTTGTTTAAAGGAAAACTGGTAACCCTATGTGGAAGGATTACCCAAATAACTATGAATACCAATGGAACTTCAACAGAAGAAGATTTTGAGATTATTAAATTTATTGAGGATAGTACCCCGTTTCTAGTCTTGTTAGGCAAGACCTGGATTGAGAAAGATCAGATCCAAAGGCAAGAAGAAGAGGAATCTCTAGAACAGAAGAAGCAAGAGTTAAAAGAATTTATGACTAGAAGAATTACGCACTTGATCAAAGAGTAGTAGAATAAATCGAAGCTATGTAGGAATTTGAGTATCGAAGATGAAAGAATAAAGGAGCAGGAGAATAGACCACCCACTATAGATCTAATGAAGGAAGAAGTACAAATCTTGAACCCTATGAAGGACACTCAACAACGCGAAGTTAGCATGCCAAGAGAAGATAAGAATTAGAATGGGAAAAAGAACCCAGAAATTCAGATTGTAGGTAAAAAGGCTAGGAAGCTCATGAAGAAGAAAGCTAAGTTAGATAAGTTACAGAAGGTTCCAGAGGGAACCCCATAGAAGGAAAATTTGCAGAAATTGAGCTCTATCAGGATATTATAACAATGACACATGGCACTTCACCATGGTGAAGAAATATATCCATTGAAGATGATATACCCGTTCGGTTGACGCTCCAAACAACTCGAAAGATAGTTATGGTCCACTACCAGACCGTTAGACCATGCCATAACGGACAAAAAAAAAGTTAATGAAGCCCCATATTCATTGCAAATGATCTATTGCAGAGATTACTTACTTATTCCGTCACGCCATGCACATAAGACACTTTTTCTAATTGATAATTTTAGCTTGCAAACTGCATGAATTGTGAACAGTGATCACTGCGCTCTTACTCTCTACCTATTACAGTGACCACGATACTCTGAGAACCTGAGATATTGATCCTAAGCGTATATGTCCGAAGAAGTTAGCGCAACTGAAGAGTCTATAAGAGAGGTACTTGCTAGCCTCAGAGCCGAAAGAATCATGTCGGAGAGAGGATTATTTACAGATTTACAAGCATCATCAACCAAAGGAGTGCAAGCCTCCCCGACAATTGCTCGAGCAGGAACATCCTGAGCTTGCAGAAAGGAGAACCAAACATAAAGACGATATGGCCAATGTGAAGTTGGTTCCATCCATCCTACCTACTTACATACCACCTCTGAGTGGTGCGATCAATAGAGACAGTGTACCTAGATAATTTGAGTACACTCTACTTACTGTGTACCTGCTGAAAGGGATATGTGCAATCCACGCAGATCAAGACAAGATTATAGCATTCAATTTTAGTGAATTCAACCTGGGGGATCATAAATTTTACAACATCCTCGCCCTGTACAAGTACCTAATCATAACCAAAGGAAAAAATTCAAACATCATCCCTTAGAAATGGACGATGAACCTCGCACAGTCCACCCTAATTAACGTTATGAAGATACCACACTTCGGCAGACACCAAGAGGTGAATGCTTGTGTGAAGTTGCTGCTGGAAAGTTACCATGGAGGATACTTATGGTTAAACCATCGCATAATTTTTGATCTGGCACTGATCAATTGGATCATAGGGCTGAGCATGTAGGGCCCTGATCCCCATGATTACTATCCTAGAACGACCACGGACTACGCTCTTTCTTAGAAGATCAAAGAAGACTATGGCGATGTTGAGAAGGGTGCATGAGGATACAAGGTAGCTTCTATTGAAAGTGGCACAGTGCACCTTGCCTATAAAATAATTGTAGGGAAGTTGGTATGCAAGAATCGACCCAGGCAAGTATCTAGCTTTGTAGTTGACCTCGCAGGGAAGTGCGCAGAGGGACTACGGATGAACTGGGCGAAGTACCCGGTGAATCAAATAGAGATTGACTGCAGAGAAGCCCAGGATCAGGGGCATGAAATCCATTTTAGTTGGCTCTTGATACTGATATCTTTTGTTGCATGGGAGCTACTGGAAGGTGCAACCTTCCCAGACATCGACTCCTTTGAACCATTGGCCATGAAGTTCAGTACACTATGGTACTTGAACGATATGAACAAGCAGTGGCAATCCAATGTTGTCTTCCATACTTACTACACTGAGTTGAATCTCTCCATCCAATCGGAACCTTGCATGACCCCGAATACTTTATATAGGTTTCTACCTTTGATGATGTTCAGCACGGACTGACATTTCATATACCTCACAACGCACACTAATGAAAAAAAGGAACATCTTCAGTCTTATTATAAAATGACACAAGAAGATCTGGAGGAAATTACCAAGGAATGGTCGGCAGACCCCACAGAAATGTCTGATATCGATAGCCCAGAAGATGCACATGATACACCTGGGCCTAGTAAGACACAGAAAACAAAGAAGACGAAGAAGGCTGAGGAAGTCCAAGATATAGACAACCTATCTGTGAGGATGGATTCCATTACACCAGATCAAGGAGGTGAGGGAGACGACTTAAAAGAAGTCAAACAGAGACCAGAAGGAAAAGTAGAAATTATAAATAAGAGGAAGGGTTCGGCTCTAAAACCTTCCTCCTAAAAGAAGTCAAAAAAACATGTAACTACGCTGCAGACCACATTGACTCTTGACAACTTCAACTTCATCGTAGCAGCAATGAACGATGCTTCATTAGAGATAGTAGAGAAGATGGAAGCAAAGCAAGAAGAGATGTATGATCACATATAAACTCAGCTATGAGGGGTCCAACAAGCCCTTTAGTATAGTCACGTAGTCTCCACGGCACCCCTGCCAGAAGGAACAATAGAAGTGGGAGATGAACCAGTTCAACTCCACTGAATCGTTGATACAGTCGAAGCTAGACTTCGAAGCGCAAAAGAGAAAGAAGAACAAGCCGCTCAGGCTTTGACACAAGTAAAGGAAGTACTTGTACAACAACGCAGTACTGTATAAATGGAGAAGCTTTCTCTCCAAGAAAAGTGGGATGAAGAGAAAGCGCAATTACATCAAGGTAAAGAACATTTTCTTGCAGAGAAACTGGAAATAAAAGAAGAGGTCAACATAGCACTTCGCTCTATGAAAGTCATTGAAGTACAGACCGAAGAACAAGTCCCATAACAGGTGGCACAACTGGAAGAAGTCATCAAGAAGCTTCAACAATGCATAGCAGATCTAGAACTCTTCACTGTGCGTGAGACCCCCTAGGAGGTAAGGGACCAACAAGAAGCAACTACCCATAGCGCAGTTGACAGACTAAAATATCTTGCCTTGGAGTGCAAGAAGTTGAGTAACCGAAGCACCCAGACCTATGAGAACCTAAAATAGAACCTTGAATTATATAAATTGAACTCACAACTCCAAGAGGCGAAGTATGAAGCCGATAATCTACAGGTATAGTTGAAGGACCTGTTACCCATAGAAAGAATGAAGTGATCACACGAGCAGTGCACTGCCCAGTAGCAGATCCATACGATCTAGAATAGGGTGATGGAAGTCACCCAACAACTGTAACCTATACAGGATAAAGCATGTCATCTATTTACAGAGGTTGAAAGCCAAGCAGCAGATCTGGAGCAGGTCATAAATTCTACACAGCAACACCTAGAAGGGTCGGCGAATGACGCACTCATTCAAGAATTCACCAAGCAAGAGGATGTGGCACAAAAACAAGTCGAAGCAGCTCGAGCCAAGCTCGAGGAATTTGAAGTAGAGCTAATCAGACCAGAGTGACTCGAAGCACATCACATGTGAGTGTCGGGGGCCTATTGGCCCTTGACCAAGTTTTAGGGAATACTTGGTCATACATGACCATTTTTGGGACTTCGACAGCTTGTCGGAGATGGAGCGCAAGGCGAAGAAGAAATTGTGGAAG
Source organism: Picea engelmannii (assembly GCA_009831015.1). Lineage (NCBI taxonomy): Eukaryota > Viridiplantae > Streptophyta > Pinopsida > Pinales > Pinaceae > Picea > Picea engelmannii. The sequence goes on from ML780100.1 coordinate 372,708, forward strand.
CGAGGCCTACATTGGGTCCTTTTTGGGTTTTGGCGATAATGTAACAGGATTGGGATGTCGGCCCATGGGTTTCACCCATGTTTAGGACTTTTGTAAGTGTATAAATAGAAGTCTAGGTAATGTAAGAAGAGGCCAATGTGCTAAGTGTGAATAATAGAAGAAGTGATGAATAGCTTAGTGCTAGTAGTATGATCTATGTGATCAAGTGCTTTGTGCATTCTGTGTGATAGAATTGCAGAGCTAAGTGCAGGTCATTGTAAGTTATTGGAAGGACTGTGTGCTTAGACCTACTCGAGGAAGGAGGATCTGGTGCTACACAGATCTCCTATCCTATGCGGAGTAAGGGTTTCGGTGGCTCTGTGCTATAACTGATTGAAGATGATAATAAAGAAGAAGAGTTGGTGGACGTAGCCCAAGGGTGGGGGTGAACCATGTAAATGTTGTGTGTTGTGCTATGTGCTTCGACTTGATGTGTTTTGTTAAGTGCTCTCGATATGTTGTGATAGAATTTTTGATTCTTTATTCTTTCTAGATGTATATGAATGTTAGATCTGACTTGTATGGCGATGCTTAGTGCTTAGTCTACCAAATATAATATATCTTGTTATTGTTAAGTGACGAACTAACCTAGATCTAGTGAATACTACGATGCTCTGTGTTATCTACGAAGTAGAATAGTGATTGAATATTGATGAAATTGTTAGAAAAACTAGGACCGCAGAGCAATAAAATAAAACAAATGCAGAAATAAAACACAGAAGATACACAATACAAGAGAGACACAGATTTACATGGTACACCCAGTGTGGGCTACATCCACTAGAGAAATTTCCAGGTCCTTTCTTTATTATTATCCAGCAAAATGAAGGGATACAACCTACATAAAAACCCGCTATAACTTCCTCTTCTTTCTCTCATAGTCTCCTCTCTCAAAATACAATACTCGCCAAAACAGCCGCAATACATTTCCCTCATAAAAGAGGGTTTCCTTCTAGGGAAAAAAACCCTAACATAATCTATATCGTTAGATCCGTGACCTTATAATGAATGGTCCAGATTTATAGTGAAATTACAATATACTTTTACAAGGCAATTTTTGCTTTGAGGGCTTCGCCCCCAAACCCCCGCTTGCCCCCAGACCCCCTAGCCGGGGGGATAGCCCCCCCGAACCCTGCAGAGGGGGTACCCCCCCCTCTTCACTCCCCCACGTGGAAGAGTGTACATACTTCTAGGGTGTAAATACTTCATGGGGTATAAACACGGCTGAAAGTAAAAGACCTCTAAATCAGGAAGATAATCAAGCTCCACAACCAACAATATCTCACTTGGAGACTGATCTCAACAACTCCACTGCTGTTGTATATGCTAGACTCTAAACCTTCTTGGACCTAGAAAATTTCTCATCTTCATGTTCATTCTTGAAGACCAACTGAAACTGAGCAAGAACTCAGTTTCTCCCTGGTTACTCCCTTTGTTAACATGTCTGCGGGATTTTGGCTAGTGTGTATCTTTTCCAGCTTCAATTGTCCATCTTCCAAGGTGGATCATATGAAGTGGTACCTCAACTGTATATGCTTAGTCTTCAAATGGAAGGTTGAGTTCTTTGCAAGGTGACTGGCACTCTGACTGTCACAGTACAACTTGTTGTTCTCCTACTTCTTTCCCAATTTCTCTATAAACCTTTGTAACCAAATCATCTCTTTACTAGCCTCTGTAGCAGCAACATACTCTACCTCTATTGTTGAAAGTGAAACAACCTTTTACAGTTTTTAAATCCAACTTACTGTTGTTCCACCTATAGTAAAAACATACCCTGTGGTGCTCCTCCTGCTGCCTTTATCACCTGCCATATTTGAATCAACATATCCCTGTAGAAAAGTGTCTGGACCTCCAAAACACAATGCATGTGTAGTAGTACCTCTCAAATACCTGAGAATCCACTTTACTGCCTCCCAATGTTCTTTACCTGGATTGTTCATATACCTTCTCACAACTCCCACTGCATGTGTAATATCTGGTCTTGTGCAAACCATTGCATACATCAAGCTGCCAACTCCTGATGAATATGGGACCCTAGACATGTATTCTATCTCCTGCTGTGTCTTGGGACACATTTCCTTAGTTAATTTGAAATGCCTGGCCAAAGGTGTACTAACTGGTTTTGCATTCTGCATTCTAAACCTCTCCAACACCTTCTCTGTGTACTCACCCTAAGACAATGTCAGTTTGCGATTTTTCCTGTCTCTTGTTATTCTCATACGAAGGATTTTCTTTGCAGCACCCAAATCCTTCATCGCAAATGAATTGGCTAATTTCTTCTTGAGCACATTTATATCCTGCATATTAGACCCTACAACAAGTATGTCATCTACATACAATAGCAAGATAATATAGCTTCCATTTT
>ML780100.1:375669-400638 GCA_009831015.1 Picea engelmannii
GATAACCAAAATCATTAACACCATATCCAATAAAGGTACACTTCTTGGATTTTTCCTCAAGCTTTGTTCTATTTTCTTTATCAATATGGACAAATTCTTCACAACTGAAAGTTTTCAAAAAAGAATAGTTTACCTTTTTTCCTGTCCATTCCTCCTCTGGAATTCTATCATCCAAAGAGCTTGAAGGTCCTCTGTTTATTAAGTAAATAGCAGTATCTACAACATCTACCCAAAACTGTAAGGGAAAACTAGCATGCAATCTCATACTCCTTGCATGCTCCATGATTGTCCTGTTCATCCTTTCTGACACACCATTTTCTTGTGGTGTTTGTGGAACTATATTCTCTGTATGAATCCCATGGTATGAATAGTAATCATCAAACTCCTTGCTGCATTATTCACCTCCATTATCTGATCTGAGACACTTCAAACTTTTTACTGTCTCGTTCTCAACTAAAGCTTTCCATTTCTTAAAAGTATCAAAAACATCAGATTTTTGTCGAATGCAATAAACCCAAGTTTTTCTAGTTGCATCATCAATAAAAGTAACATAATAATGAGAGCCACCAAGAGATGATACCTGAGCAAGTCCCCATACATCTGTATGCACAAGATCTAACCTTTCATTCTTCTTTTCTTTTCCAACTCTGAGAAATCTGACTCTCTTTTGTTTTCCATAAACACAATGCTCACAGAAGTCCAAATCAATTCATTTAAGATCTGGCAGCAAATTTATTTTGTGAAGTATCTGCATACCCTTCTCACTCATCTGTCCCAGCCTATGATGCCATAGTGTTGTATCCACTCTTGTAGAAGCTAAAGATATAGAAGAGTCAGTATTACCAGTACATAAATACAATGTACCTACCTTCTCTCATTTGGCTATCACCAATGATCCTTTGATGACCTTCCACGTCTTATCTGTAAATATGGATATAAAACCTTCACTTGCCAAATGCCCTGTTGAAATTAGATTTTTCCTTAAATCTGGAATATGTCTTACCTCTTTCAACAACCATTGGTTTCCATTGCTTTGCTTTATTTTTACCTTTCCCATTCCAAAAATTTTGCATGGTGCATCATCACCCAAATGAACCTGTCCAAAATCACTTTGAACATAATCTAGAAAATGTTTCCTATGGGGTGTGGCATGAAAGGAATCCCCTGAATCTACTACCCAAGACTCAAAAATATTATCTACATAAAGAATCAAATCATCTTGTAACACATCACCTATTACATTTGCTTCCTGATTTCTCTCCTGCTATCCATCTCTTTGTTTTTTTGGAGCTCTATAGTCTTTCTTTAGATGTCCTTTCTTCCCACAATTCCAGCACTCTATCTTTCCAAGTCTCGATTTGGATCTGCCCTTCCTAGAATTCCCACGGTTCCCTGAGCCCTTTCCTCTATCCTTTTGTCTTCCTTTGTTCTCCATGTTCAACACATTACCTGATGTCTCACCTGTGCTTTTCCGTCGCATTTCCTCACTAAGGATAACACCACAACATCATCAAATTTTAAATTATTTGAACTAGAGACAGAGTTACTTACATCCATGACCAAGCCATTCCAACTTTCTGGCAATGAGCACAAGATTAGGAGAGCCCTAACCTCATCATCAAAGTCCACTTTTACAGAATTTAGTTGATTAGTAACCGTATTAAATTCATTTAAATGATCTGTAACAGACCCACCTTCCGACATCTTCATATTAAATAATCTCTTCATTAGAAATACCTTATTGGATGCCGGGGGTTTTTCATACAATTTGGCCAATGCGTCCATCAAACCCTTCATTGTCGTTTCTTTCAAGATATTGAAAGCCACCGACGCTGCCAGCCTCAGCCGTATCGTTCCTAGTGCCTTTCTGTCAAGAATCTCTCATTCTTCATCCTTCATGGCCGTCGGCTTCTTTGCTACTCCGCTCAATGGTAGGAATAGATCCTTTTGATATAAATAATCTTCCATCTACATCTTCCATAACTGGTAGTTTTGGCCGTTAAATTTCTCGACCCTAAACTTTCCATCTTCCGACATTGCTCCCACTCGAACCAGGAACCCTCTTTTCAAGTGAGTTACCTTAAGCTCTGATACTAGTTGTTAGAAAAACCAGGACCATGGAGCAATAAAATAAAACAAATGTGTAAATAAAACATAGAAGATACACAATACAAGAGAGACATAGATTTACGTGGTTCACCCAGTGTGGGCTACATCCACTAGAGAAATTGCCAGGTCCTTTCTTTATTATTATCCAGCAAAATGAAGGGATACAACCTACATCAAAACCCGTTGTAACTTCCTCTTCTTTCTCTCACAGTCTCCTCTCTCATAATACAATACTCACCAACATACATAGCCGCAATACATTTCCCTCATAAAAGAGGGTTGCCTTCTAGGGAAAAAAACCCTAACATAATCTCTATCGGTAGATCTGCAACCTTATAATGAACGGTCCAGATTTACAATGAAATTACAATATACTTTTACACGGAAATTTTTTCTTCGGGGGCCCTCTTGCCCCCAGACCCCCCAGCCGGGGGGATAGGCCCCCGGACCCCGCAGAGGGGGTACCCCCCCTATGCACTCCCCCGCGTGGAAGAGTGTACATACTTCTGGGGTGTAAATACTTCATGAGGTATAAACACGGCTGAAAGCAAAAGACCTCTAAATCAGGAAGATAATCAGGATCCACAACCAACATAACTGTTAATGCTAAGTGCTCTATAAAGTGTTGTAATCACATATCTATGTTCCATCTAAGGTTGCAGACACCTGAATCTTGCAACCACCCCTGCCTCTACCTCTGGTGAGAGTTCATATGCTTCGCAGTTGTTGTCGAAAGGGTCGGTAGTTAGGGATTTGTTGGTGCTCTCTTGAGCGTTGAACCCTGGGTCTGCCCCTGTGCCAACATATACATTTGAATGTTTCTTATCTGGTACAGGTTAACCAATTACCTCTTTGAAGCGAATCATTCCTTTCACCCCTCCTAGACCTAGCTTAATATTTTTAGTGACTAAGATAGGAGGTTAAAGACTTATCTTTGTCTTATCTTTGCTATATATATACTTAGATGAGAGTGGTAGATATCTCCAATTGTTACATAAGATTGACATCTACTTTGAAGACAAAGATTTATAACCTAGTCTTTATTTATCTTATCTTATTTATAGTTTTAAAGTATGTAGATTTTCAAACTGTTTCATAATGTTGTTTGTAATTCTGGAAATAAATTTTTTATGGAATTTTTGAAATCCAATATTTTTGTAATAAGTTATCAATAAACTTTAATTTTTTTCCACTCCAATATTTTTTTAGGCATGTCAAATGGGATTATGGTTGATGTTGATGGAAAATGAGGTCCATTTTCCGTCTGTAGCATTTTCTATGAACCATACAAGAAAATCACGTGAATTTCCATGGTTGATGACGAGTGCATTTGGATTCGTGATGCAGTCGGATGCAGTGATTTTCAACCGACCGATTTGGGTTACGGGACTCCTTTGTTGTGGTTACGGGACCTGGCTTCATAACCATCATTAGCAATAATTTGATCTTAATCCTTTAATTAATCAAAGAATATGGAAAAAATAATAATAGTTCATCACATTTACCTTATGAGCTTTGGATGACCAATGTGTGCAAAATGTGATGGAAGGGTGATTTCTTATAATGGTGAAGTGGTCTTGAAAGGGGAAAAGGGTCAATTGGCATTGAAAATGACATTAATTTGGGAGCCCAACAATTGTTACAATGGTTAAGCAAGGGTCACTATGATCAAAACATCATAGTGCATGTTGGATCTTGATTTCTTGATCGCCATGATGAAAATGACCCAAGGGGTCTGCTTTTTATAGCCCCAATATCTAACTAACTTCCTTAGAATATGGAATATCTTGTCTACATGTAATTTTTGGGTGTTGGAGTTGACTCCGTCAAATCCACATTGTCAAGTTAGCTCAACAAGGATGCTCAACTTGATCGCCTATGCATCCAACTCATTGTCGATTATTGGGCTAGTCGATCCACCATCCAACTATCTTTGACTCCTGATCAATTATCTGAATAACAGACACATCGACTACTCAACCGACTGGTGCAATGTGTTGGTTGATCACCCTATCGAATGTATCCAGATGTAGGGAAACCTCCCGACTAACTGAATCTAGGAGATGTGTGATGAACCATCAATGCTTGATGTTCCAACAGTGAAATGATAGCGAATGAAAATGAGATACTAGAAAAATTTGACACGTTGTATAATGTTGTACATGCATTAACAACATTGATGAGCATAGGGAAATTCAAGTGGTGTTGTGATTTTATAAGCCTTATGGCCCCTAGCAATTAGCTCATAGTTTGATATGTTCTTCTTTATACTCTTCCAAGGTACATGACAAGTGGGAGAATGTTCGGACATGTGTGTCATATACCTTGTAGTCTTGTAGTGGAGTAGGTAATGATCGTTGAGTAGTAGCAAGGAATAAATGCAAAGTAGTGGCAGGGAATAAATGTAAAACACTAGTGAGCAATGAATACTATGTAGTAGCAATTGGCCAATTACTTGTCAGAGGTTTCCGACATGTAGAATTGGAAGACCATAAATGGTTTATGGTTTTGTTATTCCTATTTATTCAATGGTCGGGTTGGAGTAAATAAATGCTTTAACTTACTATTATCTATCAAAATTTCTCCAAAATCCTCATGCTAGTGCTCCACACTCTTGTTGAAAGTAGAAAGACTATTTATTTTAACCATTTAGTTGTTGAATAATGCATTGAATGTGCTTTATAATGGGATTTTATAGAATGGGTTTTTGTTTGTCATTGTTCTCTTCTATGTTTACACACATTTTTCTCTCATAGATTAGTGTGAGAAACATATTATGCACCTTTACTTCCTTTCATAAAAAATGATCCAAAATACAATGTCAGATATCTCATTTCCTATGTTGTGCACATCTTTAAAATGAAAATACTAGCGTGAGCAGAAAAATAGATCTTAGTGTTTTAACGTAAGATAATAATTCTTGACTTGGAGCCACCAGACATGCCCACATTTTTAATTTTATTTTGGACAAGCCACAAGAAGGGATTTGAATTATGATTGGGTGGGGTCACAGTGAAAGGATGTCCCCCTAACGTAACCATTAACTGAGATGACAAGGATGGGGTTGGAGAGGAGAAACCCCACACAACATTCACCTTTATAGGTGAAGAACTGGAACCAAAATGGAAAGTAGATTTACTGAAATGGACAACATGCTTTAATTAATTTCCTCAAGGACACACACAAACCCAAACCCAAATGTAAAATATCTAGTCAGCAACGCCAAATATGTGGTCAGAACAACAAAGGTTGAATCTCTATTCACTAACCATAATGGCTTGACTCCAAAGAGTTTCTGAATTCAGCCTTGAAATAATTCATTGGTTACAATCCGCTTGAAATCCCTCCAGAGATCAAAAATATCTTGAAAATAGTTCAAGAGATCAAAGATCCCTCAATCAGAAGTTTATCTCTTTATTTATAAGATAAAAAAATAAATTAATTATGGAATAAAAATAAAATTGACTTTTTAAAAAGTCATGCAATCTCCTCATGTAATTTTCATATTCAATGAACAAATATCTTGATAAATCATCCATGCATTTATCCACATCTCCAATTAACTATCGACTTCAATTCATGCATTCTCAACCTCATAATTATTTCCTTGATTAAATAATTCAACCCATTGTTCTTTCTTTAGCAACATCGCACATGCGTCTTTAATTTGATTTTTTTATTTTATTTTAGGAATAGTTAACTTTGGCTAAGTCATTCTACAATATTTAGTAATAAAACTGGAATGTTCATGCACCCAGTCACCAATTCTTCTATTTTTGTTCTCATGCTTTTGTTTGTCGGCTGACATAAATCTACCAATTTGCAACATGCAACAGTGAATTTTTTCTCATCATGCTAAATGATTCCCTTTGGATGTACCTGGATCATAACAAATGTATATTAGGAATAAAAATATCTTCTCGTAATAAATTTATTAGATAAAACAATTTATTGATATTAAAATGAAAAATTCAAATCACTTCCCTGAGCTTGATTTCGTTTATTTCGAAAACCTTAAAAAAACCATGAAAAATCAATGCAAACTTCTAAAACAAAATTTGTAGCTCTTGAAGATAAATTTCCAATGATATATGGACTTCTCAAAATGGGGATCATAATCAAATGTTGTCACACAATATATATATATATATATATATATATTTCGTAGCTTTATTTCCAAAACCATAAAAAAGAAACACATAATCATTAAACAATTATAACTAAAAATTTGTAGATATCGGTGAGACCATTCCAATGGTATACGACACTCCTCAAATGGAGTTCAGGATCAAAATGTATCACAAAATTACAAACATGGGTTCTTCTTTCATCGGTGACCTTTTAGAACGTTTTTTGCGCTCGGGAAAAACATGACATTTTTAGCACAGTTTATGAGGGAGGACCAACAGTTAGAAATGTACTTGCCTATGATTGGATGACTAATATTACACTATGGAAAATTGTTTCATTAGCATTGACAATGGGGAGAATGAGTTTTGTGCAGGAATTGTAAGGCTTGGTAATCTTGTCGATGCCCGATGAGTTCATCGATATCGACGAATATCCGTGTTTCTCAACGAAAATATGCAATTGAAAAAGCCATAACATTGATGACTGACAGAGACACCCGTACCATGATGATGTGTCAGGTGACATGATAGATGAAGTGGTGAATGTTGTAGTAGCTGACATGGCAAGATGAAGTACTGAAGATGACATGGAAACTAATGTGGATGACTGACATGGAGAAATGAAGCACAACCTGCGACATGGACATGAAATGGAATGATGATGTGTCATTGTACAATTTATTACTTGGAAATGATGAATTGGACTAATATTATTACGTGGTAGTGTGACGGATAATGATGACATGGAAAAATAGAGTACAGATGGTGATGTGGTTGTAACACACCCACTACGACATAATAGATTTTTTGCCTTTTTCTCCTTTTTCTCGATGGACATAATCCCCGAGTTCCTACAAGGTCCTAGCGTAGGTGAGATCTTCCTATCAGAACCTTCACTAAACCAATCCACTGGTTCTTTCATTGAAAACCCATCGTGTACAAATCAAGCACCAAGTGCGGGCTTCACCTCCATGTGATCCTCGGTTCTGACCCTGAGCCAAGCCAAGAGGCACCTTTCACATTTCGTGACTCAGCAATGCCCGAGAGTCAAGTCTTTCGACTCTTCAAACCCCGACGCCCAAAATCATACCTTCATTGAGGTTGACGGCTGCGATTCTACCCCCCTAATCTGACGGTCCTGGCCATATCGGGATTTCTGTAACTGAGAGTTTGAAATGCAAGAGAGTCAAGCATTTCGACTCTTCAAACCCTGAAACCTGGGTTCTTGTATGATATCCAACAACTCATGGGATTTCAGAGATTTCCCCAAACCCTGATTGCTCACCATGCATCTCCTCCGATGGACGATCCAGATCCTTTCGAGACTCCTCCTTTCTACCACGTGACCCTGTCCTGTGACCTAGGGTTCATCCTCAATGCGCATCGGGGTTTTGCGTACTGGGATTTTGTGACTGGCAAAGATGAGGGGTCTTTCCCTTTGGTTTCCCAGGTGTCTAAATGCCGAAATGCCAAAACCTATTCATACTAAGCTGATTCAGAGTTTCACATACCGGGACTTCACGACTTGCAAAGACGAGGGGTCTCACCCTTTGGTTTCTCGGGTGCCGAAATGCCAAAATGCCAAAATCTGTTCATGATAAACGGATGGTTCAGATCACTACTAGATCAATGACCATGATCATGTCATGATTTCGTGAATCGTGAGTTCATGCAGTTCAACCCCTTTGACCACTCCAAGTCGCAGATCAGCGAAATGCTACCCAACTACCACGTGTCCTATGCCGATGGACGGTTCTGAATACTTTAGGACTTTCAGGACGTTGTCAAGTCCACTCTCCTACCTATGGAAAGGTTAAGATTGACATTCAATAAAGCCCCAATGGATTCCTGGATCTATGGTACTAGACAAGGGGGAGCCCGTTTTAAGTCACCAATTCCAACCCCCCCCCCCTATTAAAGGTAGATAGGCAAAGGGGGTCTGAAATCCAAAATTGACCATAGATCTGGGCTTCCCAATCTAGGCCATCGAAACTTGCGTGCTCAATTCCAGACACCCTCCTATTGGTTGTGGAGCCTGATTATCTTCCTGATTTAGAGGTATTTTACTTTCAACCGTGTTTATACCCCATGAATTATTTACACCCCAGAAGTATGTACACTCTTCCACGCGGGGGAGTGCAAAGGGAGGGTACCCCCTCTGCGGGTTACGGGGGGCCTATCCCCCCGACTGGGGGGCAAGTGGGCCCCTAGTGGGGGTTTGGGGGAAGCGTCCCTCGATGGGGGTTTGGGGGTGAAGCCCCCGAAGAAAAACTTGCCTTGTAAAAGTATATTGTAATTTCATTGTAAATATGGACCGTTCATTATAAGGTCGCAGATCTAACGGTAGAGATTATGTTAGGGATTTTTTCCCTAGAAGGCAACCCTCTTTTATGAGGGAAATGTATTGCGGCTATGGATTGTGGTGAATATTGTATTATGAGAGAGGAGACTGTCAGAGAAAGAAGAGGAATTTACAACGGGTTTTGTTGTAGGTTGTATCCCTTCATTTGATGGATAATAATAAAGAAAGGACCTGGAAATTTCTCTGGTGGACGTAGCCCACACTGGGTGAACCACGTAAATCTATGTCTCTCTTGTATTGTGTGTCTTCTGTGTTTTGTTTCTGCATTTGTTTTATTTTATTTCTCCGCAGTCCTATTTTTCTAACACCTCTTTCCCCCCACATTAAAGGTAGAATGGAGAGGGGGCTCCGGAATGGAACCCTGACTGTAGATCTGGGCGTGCAGATTCTGGCCACCCAGATTTTCCCGTCGCTTAACAAGATGCACATTTTGCGACCCAACTTAGGGTAAGTGGGTTTCTCTTGACAGATCCATCAGTCTTGACAGATCTGGGGTATTTCCAAAAGGATTCTGACAATTTGTCTACCAAACAATGGGGTATTCTCTTTCGATAATTGGACTTGCTATCCTTTTTTATCTTGAATCACGATATTCAACTTCCTAGAGATTCCAACTCCCATGACTCCGAGACCTTAGAGAGCTACTCTTTCTTGCATAAGGTTTCCAGACCCAGATCGCATGAACCTTCGGACGGTTCCTAGTCAAGTCTCTGGGCAAAGGTTCGGTGTGGTTCCAAGGTTTATGGGGTAATTCCCAGGGAAGAGTACTCTTGGGGTGCCTTCCTAGAACATTACGAGAATCAAGAAAACAAGACGACTCTCGGTGTAGAAAACTCATGCCCCAGACTTAATCATTTGTACAAAAACCAACTATGGCATGTAAGTGTACATATGCATCCATTATTTCTAGTCTAAAACACCAGGCAATCATTCCACACAGAAATCATTATGGGCGTATAAGCATGAGCATGTATTCATGATAATTTAATTCAAAATACAAGGCATAAAACACTTATCAAATCCACCAGGCGTGATGCAACTACTGAGAGGGGTGCTCATTTCCACCCAACCGTAGGCTCAGGGACTCCAAACGGATTTACCACTAGCCACTCCCGAGCTAGACCATGATGCTTTGAGATTCAGTCTCCTATTTCCAACTCCACGGAAGTCTAGGACGAAGGTTACTCTCCTTCTCCTTATATAGAAAAATAATTCCAGGATGAAGGTTACTCTCCTTATCCTATGTTCAGAGCTCCCTGTGATTCCAAAGTTTCTCCAGTTCTCTTCCGCGATCCCCTGTCATGTGCTCTCCCTCTTTCCTCTTCTCTTCTACCACACTTCCTATCTTTCCTTTTTCTTTGCAAGATTGTGTGTGGTGTGAATTTCCTTGTCTGTGGTCAGGTCTAAGATTTTTTACAGATGGGTGGTTCACCCCCATCCCCTCATTAAATCTGAGGAGCCTCCCCACCTACCAATCTGATGGGAAATTCATTCCAGGGTTAGAGAGTTACTTTGGTCTTTGAGCAAGTAAAAACCAGTATAGTACTGGCTCGGTGGAAATTAATGCAACCATTCTAGGTCCCTTCCACCACCTCTCATTAGCCATCATGGTATCTTTTAGCACATCCCCCTCCCATTAGTCATGCAACACATCTTCATAACATAATTTACATTCATCGACCTTTATACAAAGGTCTGTCAAATCAAACATTCACATATTTGAGTTTGTCATAGTTCTTGGCCAATATAGTTATTTTTACAGACTGGGGGAAACAGGGTGTTACAATTCCCTCCCCCTTAAAGGAACATCATCCTTGATGTTCTATCTATCAATATGACGTGTATGTACAGAAGTAAAAAAAATCCGATATGCCTGTTTCATGGAATCTTCCATTTCCCACGTAGCCTCATCTGGGCCAAAATGTTTCCACTGCACCTTGACCTGTGCAATGGTTCGGTTCCTGAGTGGGGTTTCTTTTCTGTCCAGTATGCATTAAGGTTCTGGTAGGAACTCTCCCTCCAGTTCCACCTGGATCATAGACCAGTCAATTATATGATTAGAATCGTGTACATACTTCTTCAATAATGAAACATGGAAAACATTATGTGCTTTTACTGTGGGAGGAAGTGCTAGCCTATAGGGTACAAGTCCCACTCTATCTAGAAATTCAAAGGGTCCACAATACCGAGGTTCCAACTTGGCACAAGCTCCCATCCTCGGGGAACTCTTCCTAGGCCTAACTCTGAGATATACGTGGTCTCCCATCTTGAATTCTCTTGGAGTTCTCTTTCGGTCGGCGTAACTTTTCTGTCTGTTCTGAGCGACCTTTAGATTTTGTTTTATCTAAATCACTTGTTGTTCCATTTCTTTCAACATGTTGGGTCCAATAGTAATTCTGTTTATGGGATTACTCCAACTAAATGGAGTGTTGCACGACCTACAGTAGAGGACTTCGAAAGGACTCATCTTTAGGGATTCTTGGTAGCCATTGTTGTAGGAAAATTCCACCAGTGGCAGGTAATCTTCCCACTTTCTGGTTTGATGCATTACATGCATCCTTAGCATGTCTTCTAATATTTGGTTCACTCTTTTAATCTGTCCATCGGTTTGAGGATGATAAGCTATGCTAAATAGTAATTTGGTCTCCAGACCAACCATCAAGGATTTCCAAAAGTTGGAAGTAAATTTCCTGTCTCTGTTAGACATTATCTCTTTAGGCATACCATGTAGTCTAAATATCTCCTTCATGAATATGTTGGCGATGTCTATTTCCTTGCAAGTCGACTTGACAGGGATAAAATGAGCGGACATGCTCAATTTATCCACCACTACTTTGATGGCATCATTCTGTTTGATCGAGGTTGGTAATCCGGTGATGAAATCCATGGAGATGGTTTCCAATTTCCATTCCGGGATTGGTAGAGGTTGTAATAATCTTGCTAGGTGTCAGTGTTCTTCTTTAACCTATTGGCATTCTATGCATTTGGCTAAGTACTTAGCTATGTCTTTCTTCAATCCAGGCCAATAGAATTGTTTCTTGGTGGCCGTGATCATCTTCTGGTATCCTGGATGACTAGTATACAGTCTTTTATGTAGTTCATCCATTATGAACCTCTTCAAGTCATCACAATATAGAATATACAATCTATTTATGTAAGTTAGCAGACCTCCATATATCATCTGGTAGCTTTCATACTTTATCCCTGTGGGTTCTTTCTTTAGGTACGAGGTCACGGTCTAGAAGAATGTGTTTGTTTCTTGTGCATTCCTGACTCTTTCCTTGACATCTGTTTTGCAGGTGCCCACCGCTGCCAGGTGAATTGTTTTCATCCTTCTGCTAAGGTCATCATCCACCTTATTTTCCTTTCCTTTAATGTGTTTGATTTCAAAATCAAACTCGCTAAGGAGGGCCATCCACCTAGCTTGCATTGAGCTTTGGTTGGTCAAACAGATATCGTAATCCATAGTGGTCTGTCATAAGTACAAATTTCCTTCCTAGGAGGTAATGCCTCCACATTTTTAAGGCCTACACTATGGCAGCCAGCTCTAGATCATGGGTCACATAGTTGACTTTGTGCTCATTCAATTTTCAGGATTCATAGTAGACTACACTTCCTCCTTGCATAAGGACTCCTATGAGCCCTTCCTTGTAGGCATCTATGCACACGAGGAAGTCAGCTTCGGGATCGGCGATCTTTAACAGGGGTGCATGGGTCAGTAGATGTTTTAAGGATTGAAATATTTCTTCACATTCTTGTGTCCACATGAATTTAGCTCCCTTCTTTTGGAGGGCAGTGATTAGACAACCAATCTTGGAGAATTCTTTTATAAATCCCCTATAGTATCTTGCTAAGCCCATAAAGTATCTGATATCTAAAATGTCCCTTGGGGTAGGCCATTCCATGATAGACCTGATCTTGTTAGGGTCTACTGCTACTCCTTCTTCATATATGACATGGCCCAAGTAATGTATTTGCTTCTGGAAAAAGTCGCACTTGCTAGATTTGGCATAGAGATGATGTTCTCTTAGCACTTGAAGCATAAGCCTAAGATGTTCCTCATGTTCCTCTCTATTCTTAGAGTAAATTAATATATCATCAATAAAAACTAGTACAAATTAGTCTAGGAATTTGCTGAGCACATTGTTCATCAAGCACATAAAAGTGGCAGGGGGCATTGGTTAATCCAAATAGTACTACCACAAACTCATAGTGACCATATCTCTTCCTCTTCTGGAAATACATCTCTATATTCTCTTAGTGTGGGGTGGTCTTTGAGGCTTGGTTTGTCATCTTCAACTGATTCCAACACCTATATCACATATAGTGGACATCCCTTTATGCAATACTTTCTCATTTGAAGAGTTGATATTCGTCTCACCGAGACAAGTTTTTGGATCCCTTGAAGGGTTATCCTTCTCCCTTCTTCACTTACACATTCTAAGGCTTTATGGTAACAGTCCAGTATAGCTTTATATGTGGCTAGCCAGTCGATACCAATCAACAGGTCATACAATCCTAGGGGTAATATGTTAAGGGTTGCTTGGGTGGGGAATTCACCCATAGTGAATTGGCAAGCTGGTATGCCCTTTGCAACCTTTCTTTTGGTGCCAGTGGATAACTATACCAACGATGGTTTGGCATGTTTATGTTACTATAATTTACACTTATCAACAACCTTAGGGGATATATAACTCAAATTTGAATGAGGGTCAATTAGAATAAACACTAGATGGTTGGTGATCATACCTTCTATTTCCACCACTGAAGCTTGGTGGTCAGCTTGGTTATTATCCAAGGATGTATAAATTTGTGGCACACTCCTGGCCACATCAATGACGGTGGTAGATTCTTGAATGTTGTAATTTCTATGGTTGTTCTATTGTCGATGCAGACAATCCCTTAGTAGATGTTCTTCTCCACAACCCCAACATTTCAAGGGTTCTCTCTTTGGGTTATCGGTCTTTCCTGGGGTAGATCCAGAAGGTTTATTTCCTCCTTGGGAGGGGAAATTCTACTGGTGTACACTTCAGGTTGGGAAGCTCATCCTTGAGTTCTTTTTATAGTTTTTAAATCTTAGGGATTTAAACCCCTTTTTCTGGAATCCCAAACTATTCTTCTGCTTCCATCCTTCGTGAGGTTTTGTCTGATTCCCAAGTTGTTCATGACAATATCTTTCCTTTCGGATAGTGTCTTCTAGGGTCTTTGGCTCATCAAACTCAATCTTGTTCTGATAGTCCTTAGGTAGTCCACTGATGAATCGTTGCACCTTTGCCTTCTCTGCTTTTGTATAGGGTACATACCTCAGCAACTCGAGGAATCTGCTGACATATTCCTTTATGGTGAGTTGCCCCAGCTTGAGTTCATAGAATTATTTAGTCTTTTCATCGAAATACTTTTCCGACAGATACTTCGTCCTAAAGTATTTCTCAAACCATTCCCAATATAGGTCCTCTTCATGAATCCCTTTTACATTCTTAAGGTCTTCCCACCAAATGGAAGCCTTTCCATTCAAGTTGAAAGTGGCTACTTGGGCCTTCAAGTTTTCTGAGAAGTCATGGACTCTGAAATACTTCTTTAGTCCAAGCAGCTAGGCCTCTTCTTCCTCCCCCTTCTTTATTTCACCATCGTAAGAGGGTGGTTTGGCCTTATTGAATTCTTCAAGATTATCACTTTTGGAATGCTTTTGCTTCTTCCATTTTCTTTGGGAATAAGAACTAGTTTTGCTACTAGAAGATCCCTCTGAGTCGCCAGTTTCCTTTCTAGAGGAATCATCCGATGCTTGTCCCTTATCTCTAGGGTGGACCTTTCTTGAGGTGCTCTTCCCAGTGTGGCCACTTAAAAGACCACGTTTCTATTTCTCAGGTGGACTTCAAATTTTCTTTGTCTGTCGTCGATCCGCATGGATGGTGTCAGGTTCATGCTATAATTGTCTTTGTATGTCGGATAAACTCTACAACAAGATTGCATTAATTTATGTTTGCTTCTCTTGCTCTTTCATCAACCTCTCGTTGTCAGCCTTGCAACTCTGTAGTTCGACCATGAGGCTCCTCACAGTCTTAGCTATATATGGAGGGGTCTCTACCACTCTCCTTTCGTCAGACTCTTCATCTCTATTGTCGGAGCCCTCCCCCACTTCGTGGTGCATCACCATTCTATGCGTCTGTAGTTTCCCATGGTTGATCGTCTGCTTTTGTGCAAAGAAAAACACTTGTTGTTAGTCAATATTTATATTCATTCATAACCAGCACATAATTCATATTTTTTTTCAAATGCATACACACAATAGGATTTTTCATTCTTAACTTTGACTTTTGATTAAGGGGATTAAGATAGAGGATTACTCCTTTTTAAGAGTACTTCAAATGGAGTTTCTTTGCAACTTGTTCATGAGCCCAAGTAGGCCAAGTGTTGTAACCATGCTCTGATACCAATTTGTAACACACCCACTACGACATAATAGATTTTTTGCCTTTTTCTCCTTTTTCTCAAGGGACATAATCCCCGAGTTCCTACGAGGTCCTAGCGCATGCGAGCTCTTCCTATAGGAACCTTCACTAAAAAAATCCACCCTTTCCTTCATTGAAAACTTGTCATGTACAAATCAAGCACCAAGCGCGGGCTTCACCTCTATGTGATCCTCGGTTATGACCCTGAGCTAAGCCAAGAGGCGCCTTTCACATTTTGCGACTCAGCGATGCCCGAGAGTCAATTCTTTTGACTCTTCAAACCCTAAAACCTGAAATCATACCTTCATTGAGATCGACAACTTCTATTCTCCCCCCATGATATGACGGTCCTGGCCGTATCGGGATTTCAGTAACCGTGAGTTCGAAATGCAAGAGAGTCAAGCGAGTTCTTGTATGAGATCCAATGACTCACGGGATCTCAGAGCTTTCCCCGAACCCTGACTGCTCACCATGTGTCTCCTCTGATGGATGGTCCACATCCTTTTGGGACTCCTCCTTTCTACCACATAACCCTGTCCTGTGACCTAGGGTTCATCCTCAGAGCGCGTCAGGGTTTCGCGTACCGGGATTTCACGACTGGCGAAGACGAGGGGTCTTGCCCTTTGGTTTCCCGGGTGCCGAAATGCCAAAATGATGAAACCTATTCACACTAAGTTGATTCATAGTTTCGCATACCAGGACTTCGCGACTTGTGAAAATGAGGGGTCTTGCCCTTTGGCTTCCCGAGTGTCGAAACATTGAAATGGAAAAATCTATTCACGCTAAATGGATGGTTCAGATCACTCCTAGATCATCGACCATGATCACGTCATGATTTTTTGAATCGTGAGTTCGTGCAGTTCTACCCCTTTGACCACTCCAAGTCGTGGGTCAACGAAATGCTACCCGACTGCCACGTGTCCTGTGCCGATGGATGGTTTTTAATACTTCAGGATTTTCAGGACGTTGTCAAGTCCACTCTCCTGCCTATGCAAAGACTAAGATCGATGGTCAATAAATCCCCGACGGATTCTTAGATCTATGGTCCTAGACAAGGGGGAGCCCACTTTAAGTCGCCAATTTCGGAGCCCCCCCCCCGCCGCTTTAAAGGTAGAATGGCAAGGGGGCTCCGGAATGGAACCCTGGCCGTAGATCTGGGTGCGTGGATTCTGGCCGCCCAGATTTGCCCGCTGCTTAACGAGATGTGCATTTTGCGACCCAACTTAGGGTAAGTGGGTTTCTCTTGACAGATCGATTGGTCTTGACAGATATGGGGTGATTTTGAAAGGATTCTGACCATTCGTCTACCAAACGATGGGGTATTCTCTTTTGATAATTGGACTCGCTATCCTTTCTGAGCTTGAATCACGATATTCAACCTCCTGGAGCTTCCAACTCCCATGAATCTGAGACCTTAGAGAGCTACTCTTTCTTGCATAAGGTTTCCAGACCCAGATCACATGAACCTTCAGACGGTTCCTAGTCGAGTCTCTGGGTAAAGGTTCAATGCGGTTCCAAGGTTTATGGGGTAATTCCTAGGGAAGAGTACTCTCGGGGTGCCTTCCTAGAACAATATGAGAATCAAGAAAACAAGACGACTCTCGGTGGAGCAAACTCATGCCCCAGACTTAATCATTTGTACAGAAACCAACTATGGCATGTAAGTGTACACATGCATCCATTATTTCCAATCTAAAACACAAGGCAATCATTCCACACAGAAATCATTATGGGCATATAAGCATGAGCATGTATTCATGATAATTCAATTCAAAATACAAGGCATAAAACACTTATCAAATCCACCAAGCGTGATGCCATTGCTGAGAGGGGTGCTCATTTCCACCCAACTGTAGGCTCAGTGACTCCAAATGGATTTATCACTAGCCACCCCCAAGCTAGACCATGATTCTTTGAGATTCAGTCTCCTATTTCTAGCTCCACGAAAGTCCAGAATGAAGGTTACTCTCCTTCTCCTGATACAGAAAAATAATTCCAGGACGAAGGTTACTCTCCTTCTCCTATGTTCAGAGATCCCTGTGATTCCATACTTTCTCCAGTTCTCTTCTGCGATCCCCTGTCATGTGCTCTCCCTCTTTCCTCTTCTCTTCTACCACACTTCCTCTCTTGCCTTTTTCACTGCAAGATTGCATGTGGTGTGAATTTCCCCATCCATCGTCAGGTCTGAGAGTTTTTACGGATGGGTGGTTCACCCCCATCCCATCATTAACTCTGAGGAGCCTCCCCACCTCCCAATCTGACAGGAAATTCATTCCAGGGTCAGAGAGTTACTTTGGTCTTTGAGCAAGTAAAAACCAGTATAGTACTGGCTCGGTGTAAGTCAATGCAGCCATTCCAGGTCTCTTTCACCACCTCTCATTAACCATCATGGTCTCTTTTAGCACATACCCCTCCCAGCAGTCATACAACACATCTTCATAACATAATTTACATTCATCTACCTTTATACAAAGGTTCATCAAATCAAGCATTCACATCTTTGAGTTTGCCATAGTTCTTGGCCAATATAGTTATTTTTACAAACTTGGGGAAACAGGGTGTTACAGTGGCAATGTATGGTTGGAACATGGCAGGCCGATGTGGTAGGTGATGTGGACAATGACGTGGATCTTTTACTACCATCACAAATGGATGTAGTTCACATTAAGGAATTCAATGGTCAGGATATGTCCTCTCTCATGATCGATATCTAGGATTCATTCTTTAGGTTCATGGTTCATTGGAATCGGCTGAAATGAGTTGCTCTTATTAAGGACTCAGTCAATTTCATTGATTCCCGATGGCTTCATCAACGATCGATGGAATATGTTTGTTGTTTTGAATTGACTCAAAATCTGGTTGACGTCGATGGCTTCATATGTGCTTTAAAAATTCCTTCTTCGGGATCGAGAGTTTGGTAAACTTCTACTCTTTTTCTTTCACCCAAATCACCTGATGAGTTCATCGACACTCTTTAGAGAAAGTGGTGATTTTGCTCTTTTTTAAATTCTTTCTTTTGTTTTCCTTTCCTGATGCAAAACATGATATTTTTTGGATTTTCTTGAGATTTTAAATGCAAAGAAAACAAAGGGAAAAAATGAATAAACTTAACAAAGGAAAAATATAAAACCTATGTAAAGACGAAAGAGAAAGGTATATAATGGTTAAAAGAAAAGTGCTACCCAAAAATTCAAAACTTTAAGGGTGTGTTGATGACTCAACACTCTTGTTTCCTAACCCTTGTCCATCATAGCCCATTTTCTTTAGGAGTTTAGAGCCAATACCCCCAGTATGATTCTCAAATTAACCAAGTTGTTCTTGAGAGATGTCTATGGAAGGAGAACTTACCAAGGTGGCCTTATTTATGGTGCTAGCATCTGTAGTGGTAATGGAAGGTTGTATTGTTCCTATGTGCTCTTGGACAACTGCTTGAAGCCTTGTCAAGGCCTTCTCCTTCCTACCAACTCTAGTTGCAGTTGCATCATCATCTGTGTGAACCTATCCTCTTGACAATTATCCATTTGAATGACCTTCTCACCAACGTATACAATCTATGCCTTGTGCTTGTCCCAATCTGTCCTGACTGCAATGAGGGAGGCGTGGACTTCCTTAAATTTCCTCTTGAGAAATGGAAACAATTTGGTAGAAGTATACATGTGCTTCTCCATCTATGCCATCCTCAGGTTAAACATATTAACCTACACCTTCAAGCTCTCATTCTCTTCTCAAAGCTTGACATTGTTGGCCCTTAAGTATTCCAACTTATCTCTGCATGATTTTCCCTTGTTGCAGTTCACAATATTGTGTTCATAGTTATGGATGCAGTGTCTTGGTCAAGAATGCAACTTCTATGATACCATCTGATCCATAATTGATGGGATCATAGCCCATTCACTTCACCAACATGCACGTTGTGTGATATTTTATTTCTAAACTCTATCTCAGTTTGTATAGTGTCATGCACAATGACCTTAATACTTCTCTAGGGGATGCAATACCTATTCTTTGTGTAATCTCTACTCCAAATGACTAATTGGCTCCCTATGTGTGTAACCTACATACAAGTAGCCACATAACAATGTTATGGAAAATCATCTTTGGTCCTCAATGAGAGAGTTTCCGTTGGCATCCCATGCAATGGGTATATTCTCCAACAATCAACTACATAATTAGTTTGCTCTATGTGGTAGTCCTCGAGGACTCTTCACTCATGGTAGAGTCCTTAAGGAATCTTGAGTCATGGTAGTCTCTAAGGAATATTTACTCAACCTCAAGATGATGTGAATGTAGATATGTGCTCACTAGTGAATGGTGAATTGTTACACATTTGCTCACCAACCTAAATCACATTTAAAAACCGGGGATGTTACATGCATAATGTTAAGTCACCTAATCGCTTGATACAGTCGGATACATGCTCCCACATCTTCTATACCTTGGAAAATGGATGGATGCGATTCCATTTTGTAGATATGACCATGATGACACATAAATGGGCAGGAAGCCGACACCATGGGAAGTGAACCCCATACATTATTCAACACTTGATGGATAACATTGCACTTGGTTATGATTGGAAACTACTCAGATAGGTGGTGCACAATCACTCCACCCTAGACGATGCCCCTCTCACCCTAACATTGTGTTCTTGATGATGATCTCATGTGTTGGGGCTTCTTTACACCATGTGATAGCTAGATATTTGACATGGAACTTGACGATGGTTTTCCACCTTGCTTACATTGCTTGACGATGGCATGAGGCCTTCAGAGGGTCTCTTCACCCATTGGAGGTTTGACATCACCACATGTCTGGTGTTGTGATGTTTTATTTGCATAATTTATCACTTGCAGAGGCTATTTTTAGGGGACTTCCCCACTTGTTATCATGGAGTAATGTCATTTTACCTTATTATTGAGGATTATAGCACTTGGTTTCCTCATATAAATAGAGGAAGAACTCAAACTCTTTTTTGATCATCACATCTCCTCACACTTGTGAGAGAGCTCTCTAGAAAAGATTTGCTCTACTTATTTTTCTCTCTTCGAGTCTATGCACACTATTGGAGTGATGTTTTGGATGGATGTTTCTCTTGTTGGTGGTGATCTCTTCATGAACTAGGGTTTCTTGATGCTAATTTTCCTTCCTAGTAAGTGTTTCCTTTGATTACATGTAGTGTTTTCTTGGTTAATCTTGATAATTTTCTCTATTATAGTGGTAATTTTGCATGTTATCATGATATTTTTGAAATATTGAAACCCTAAGGAACGATTAAGAGTGGTTATCCACTTCTCTTGTTGTTTTCACCTTGAATTTTTTAAGCATTTATGATTTTCCCTAAGGGTTAAGAGAGACTACCACCTTAAGGCTTATGTTAGCTAGGGTTTGGTTCTAGGGGTTAGGAGTGGCTATCTCCCTGGGTTCAAAACCTAGTTCTATTCATCTTCTTTGCTAGAGACATTAGAGAAAGAGGGATGGAACTTAGGGTTTATGAGTGGATAAACCTTAGTTGTTTCTTCCTTTGAGATTTGACCTAGTTCTATGAGGGGATAGCTATATGGCTCAAATCTTCACCTTTTCTCTTACTTGGCCTCCTTTGACGCGTTATCATGACTCCATTTTCCCTAAGGAAGTAGATGACACTAGTCTTATGCATGTGATGCTTTATTCTCTTAACAACTTCAAAACTCTCAATTAATCTAGCTTTATGACATCATTGGCTTTTTAGTTATACTTCGACACTTTGCAAACTCATTGGATAACTTGCTGCTATCATAAAGTGAATGCTACAACCATTAGGGCTTGTATTTATTGATGCATACTTAGTTAATATTGTGGAAAAAATTGCTTAGAAATCTCGTTTAGCAATTCAATATTGTACTACTTGTTGAATGCTAATTTCTAAGGCATAATTGCTAATTTTCTTCATTGATTTACCCATTGTTGTTGCAAATTTATTATTGTGATATAGACTGATTTAATGCTTCAATTTTACAACAACGAATGGTTTTACTTGTTATTTAGTGTCTAAAGGTGATTAATAAGAAATGCAATTGTCTATTATATACATTTGAATGTTTCTTGTCTCGTACAGGTTAACCAATTACCTCTTTCAACCTAATCATTCCTTTCACCCCTCCTAGACGTAGCTTAATCCTTTTAGTGACTGAGATAGGAGGTTAAAGACTTATCTTTGTCTTAGATTTGCTATATATATACTTAGATGAGAGTGGTATATATCTCCATTTGTTACATAAGATTGACATCTGCTTTGAAGACAAATATTTATAACCTAGTCTTTATTTATCTTATTTATAGTTTTAAAGTATGCAGATTTTCATATTGTTTCATAATGTTGTTTGTAATTATAGGAATAAATTGTGTATGGAATTTTTGAAATATCCAACATCTACAAACAACATTATTTATATTTATTTTTTATTTGTAATAAGTTATCAATAAAGGAATAGGTAAGAGAAAAGAACTTAGAAGGCATTCATGTGGCTAGAGGGATTTACTTAACTCATTTGATGTTTGTAGATGACTTAATAATGTTTGGGAATGGTAGTTTTGGAGAGTGGATTTTATATAAGGACCTTTTAGAAATGTTTAGCAAAGCAACTGGTATGGCTTTTAGTTCACAGAAATCAATGTTTCTTGAAGTAGGATGGACAACAGAGGATTTAGCTTTACTGAAGGAGATTCTTCCTTATGATGTAAATTCAATAGATACAGGTTTCAAGTATCTTGGTTGTTTTTTTAAACCCAACTATTATAAGAAGGTTGATTGGTATTGGTTGGTGAGAAATTCATGGTATAGAGAGTTGGGTCTCGAGCTAGTTTCACTAGAATATGACCTCTCTCGCGAACCCAAACAACCTCCCATAATGGGGGAAAGGATATATGATGGAGCATGATATGCAATCATGATTTTTCTTGAGGAAGCAATTGCACGACAGAGGAATGAGATTATGGACAATTTCGCTCAGATCCTTCAACGACTGCAAATGACAGGTGAGGTGCCTTCAATAAGTGACCAATTCTGAGGTCTTACATGCTTCAAGATACAAGTTAACTTTGATATTCCTTTATTTGAAGGCCGAATATATACAAATGCTCTGGAGAAATGGTTGAATCTTTTAGAGGGTTATTACTGTATTAAAAAAAAAATGACATTGAAAAGATCACCTTTGCGCTCCTTAAATCCATTCCCCATGTCAAAGATTGATGGGAAGGTTATTGAGAGATACTAGACACATATATAACATTCATAAAAGGACCCACTTGGGTGGCCTTTTTTTATTCCCTCAGGGAGGAATTCCACCTTGTTGGAAAGTATGATGATCAATACATGAGATGGACGACTCTGCATCAAAAGAGAGATCAAAGGGTGCCAGAGTACACCAACATTTTCCATACTTTGCACTCAAAGTTGGGTATCAAATACTCTTAGCGGTGCCTAGTTTTGAAATACTGTAGTGGCCTACATAGGTACATCCAAGTAGAGATGAATTTCTTGGATATCTCCTCACCAGGAGATGCTTATCAATATGCTATCAAAATCAAGTAGAAATTTAAGAAGTGAAATAAGCAGGAGTTCAATTCTACAAACCTGGCACAACAAAATTATGGTGAAGGAAGAACTAACTCATGGAATAAGGGACAAAGTAGGAATATCCAACTGCAAGACAACCAGTCCAGGCCGCAGTTAAAGGAGGGTAATGATAAGTCAAGAAAGACACTGGAAAATGGTGTGAGTTCCAAAAGAGCTTCTGGCACAACAACATTGAATGTTGATTGAAATGGTCATTGTTAGCCAAGATTGAAGAAAATGATTTAGACCATGCCTTAGACTTTGATTCAAAACCTGATAAAGGAAAGCATATTATTGATGCAGAACCTAGTGCTACCATTGCAACTACAAATATCCAAATAGATGAGTCAAAGGAGATTGACGAGGGGGAGCACCTCTTCCATTCTTAGACATTGGTTAAAGGGACCCCACTGCATCTCATTGTGGATAGTGGGAGACATAATAATCTGATATCAATTGAGGTTATCAAAATATTGAAACTGTCGAGAATGCCACACCCCCAACTATACATTATCGATTGGTTGAGCCAGGGACAAGACCTTCTTGCCCGCTAGAAATGCCACCTATCCTATGGAATCAAGCACTTCAAAGATGTGATACTGTGTGATGTTGTCCCACTTGAAGTTTTTGATGTACTTTTACGACAACCTTATATGTGGAAACATCATGATGTTCACAAATCCTAGCTCCGTAGCATCATTGTTACCTTGGAAGTGAAGTTTTTTAGGTCCTATCAAGCCTGCCAACGGGGTATGTCTTTGGCCACAAATTGGCTCTAAGTTTCAATTGTTATGTATATGTTTTCTATTGTTTTAGGACAGGGAACAGTCTAAGAACTTCTTGTTGATTTGTTATGGTTGTACTTGCAATTTTAGGTGCTCTAGCATGTAGTTTTAGTAACTAGAAATTAGCACATGCATACTAAAATAAATAGAACACACCTAAATATATTTACGGCTGAAAATAAGTAGATCTAAAAGACTAACACATGCATTTTTGTACACAGGTATTTTTGGTCAACATGACCTTGGATAAAACCCCCCCATGGAAAACCAGTTTGGAATATATGTCTATATATGAGGAAAGAAGATGGTGGAATACAACAAGTACAAAATTTATATGAACTTGATACAATAGCATCATGATCCAAGCTAAACCATAAGTCCAAAATATCCAGGTTCACCCTAGGAAGGTGCACCCCACATACAAGCTCTCAAATCCACTGAAACTGCTCCAGAAGCAAAATGTGAGCTCAGATCTGGAAGCCCCTCCATACGAATGAATATCTTTTTAATGTCCTCCCTCTGCAACTGATCTCACTGCAATATGATGGTTATAATTCCTCCATACAACTGATGCACCCTCATAAGCAAGTTCACCCTCCACAGTAGTGAAACCTCCTCAGTAAATAAACAAGGCTAGAAGTTGAATGCCTCCCTCCATGAAAGCATGCACCCAAGATCAAGCCTCCTCATGCAAAATACCTCATCTCAATGCTCCAAGTCTTCCTCTCCAAGTGAGAAAATGAAGAATGAATGCCTCCTTCACCCTTTGTGCCCCTCTTGAACCTCCAAAAGGAAACCTAAGAAACCAATGGATGGGATCATCTCATCTCCCATATAATCAATGGTTGAGATCTCCCGAAAAGTATATAAGTCAATAAACCACTTTGGGTTAAGTTTCCTAAGTTCACTTTATGTCTCTAATTCACCCACAAAGTGAATTAATAGTCATTTTAGGCATAAATGACTAAATTTCACTTTTGACTTAAAACTCCTAAGTCAAAGTGAAATTAGACAAAAGTACAAGGCACAAAGTGTATAGTCCATCCCACATGTGTCAAGGAGAGAAGAAACACACAGGGAACACCTCCCAAGGTAAAAAAATCAACACTCCCTCTCACCAAGGAAGGTGTTCCTCACCAAGCCCATCTTGTCTCTGAAGTAGACATGTTTGCCCCTTGGCAGGGCCTTGGTGAGAATATATACAACCTGGTCATCTGTCGATACATACTACAACTGAACTGCCCCTCTCTGAAACTAGTCACGAATGAAGTGGTACCTGATATCAATATGCTTCGACCGCTTATGAAACACTAGATTCTCAAAGAGTTTTATGCAACTCTAATTATCACAGTGAATGACAGTCGGTGGAATCTCTTGACCAAACAAACCAACCAACATCTTATGAAGCCAAATGTTAAGAACCAAACAACAATATAGCATAGAAAAACCTCAGGAAAAGTACTCAACGCCTTGAAAAAGAGATAATTTCAGATAATAAGCCTCTTCGAGGGGGCAACCTCCTTTTACCCCACTTAAATGT
>ML780100.1:404591-418155 GCA_009831015.1 Picea engelmannii
ATATCACTTTTGAGTCTTGATTTTGAGGTGGTTCTGCTAGACAATATTTATTCTGTTAGATCTCCCAAGTTTCAGCCCTTCTGGGTATGAAACTTTCCTTTAGGTAGTTCTCTGATATTTCTTCTCTACAATGCCATAGGTCTAATCAAAATTGGATGTGCCAAGTGGAATTTACGGTAACTTCCTCACAACTTGTCGATTTTTGGCCTTTCCAGGAGATCTCACTTGTATATAATGCCCTGCACAAAATAATTGATATCAAATTCTGAAACTCACACCCAAAATACTAAATACTGTCCACGATCCAATGCAACTAGTCCCACGCAATTTGGATGCTCCAGCAAGAAGTTATGCTTGTTTTACCTGGAACACCTTCTTGAGACGAGTCAATAGGACTAGTCAGATACCCTATCTTACACAAGGTGTATCTACAAATTTAAGATGACCTAGAATCTGAACTTTTTTCCACAGATACCTTACTAATTTTGGTAAATTTGCTCTGGATTTCAAGGTCTGAAACGTTACATAAAATGTTTTATAGCGAAAATTCCACAATGACTCATTTCTGGATGATTCCAGAACCCTATCTCGTACAGGCTGTATCTCTGAAAGTATAAGGCCTCAGGAGATTAATTTTGAACCCAACGTACCTTGATCTATTTTCTAAATACCCTCCAAGCGGTTCCTTCTGAAACGTTGTAGAAAAAAAGTTATAGCAAAAATTCCACGGTGTGTCAGATGTAGCAGCGAAACCCCAAGACCTTGAGCTCTGATACCATATGTTAAGAACCAAACAACAATATAGCATAGAAAAACCTCAGGAAAAGTACTCAACGCCTTGAAAAAGAGATAATTTCAGATAATAATCCTCTTCAAGGGGGAAACCTCCTTTTACCCCACTTAAATGTTCAAGTACAAGATGATTCAAAATGAAAATGTCTCCTTGGTATATATAGGAGACTAGGAGGTATGATTACAAATAATGGCCTAAAGCTGACATAATTAAAATAAAATTACTAATCTAAATTAAAACTAATGGCATAATGCCGACATAAATAAAATAGCATTACTAATCTAATATGCCCCAATTAAGGGGTAATGGGCCAACATTAGGGCTTAACACCAAATGGCATCTCAACTGGCCTGACTGGCTGCCATATACTATGCCTCAGCCAAACTCAAAGCAACTAACTTCTGCTTGCAGCTGAACCAGGAAACAAGTCCTGACCCCAAACCAAAGCAACACCCTGAGGCGCTTTTCCTATCAACAGCACATCCTGCCCAGTCTGAGTCTGTGTAGCCAACAAAACTGACTCCATCTCCTCTGACATAGTCTAGGCCATAATCAATTGTCCCAGAAATGTACCTCAAGATATGTTTTTCCCCAACCATGTGAACACTCCTCGGCTCAACCATGTACTGACTAAGAGTGTTCACGGCAAAACAAATATCTAGTTTGGTGTTAACCAGATACATGAGTGAAACGATCAACTGCCTGTAAATTGTGGCATCCACCAACAGGCTATCTGAATCACTAAGCTTCTTCAAGTTGGTGATCATAGGTGTAGACATAGGTCTACAGTCCTTCATCTAAAATCTGCTAAAAATATCTGTTGCATACTTCCCCTGCCCGAGAAATATATGACCCTCCTCCTGCCATACCTCCATACCCAGAAAGTAGTGCATCAATCCAATATCACTCATCTCAAACTCTGATGAAAGTCCCAGCTTGCACTCAGCTATGAGATCCTCAACTCCAGTGATGAAAAAGTCACCCCTAATGATGAAATAGAGGTTCAGATCAACATCACTCTTCTCCAAGCCCATCTAAAGCAAGTAAGTGTCTATGTGAGAATACCAAGCTCGGGGAGCTTACTTCAGTCTATAAATTTCCTTTCTTAAAAGACACACGTGAGTCTCCCTGTCACTCACCTCAAACCTCTATGGCTGCTCTATGTACACCTCATCAATAAAGCCATTCAGAAATGTGGTCTTCACATCCTTTTGTTGAATGCTCCAACCCATCTCTACTTCTATGGCAATAATACTCCTGATGGAGGTGTATCTCACAATTGTTGTGAAAGTCTCGCCATAATCAACTCCTTCAATATGAGAGAAGCCTCATACCAAAAAATGGGCCTCGTGTTTCTCAATGTTGCCATCTGTAGCAATCTTGGTCTTGTAAACCACCTAGAAGTCACAACTGACTTCCCCACTAGCCTCGGAACCACATCCTAGACATCATTACGCAGAATGGAGTCATACTCCTCTACCATGGACTCTCTCCAGACCTGCTAGTCCACTGCCTGTGAAAAATTATGTGGCTCTGTATCCTTGATACTCGTCACTAGTGCCAAATATGCTCCCAATATGATTGGAGGTCTCCTGTCTTTGATATGGCTCTTGGGATCCCCTACATTCTCTCTGGCCTCCTTCAGGGTCTCCTAAAACCATCTAGGTATCCTCTTCCCTGAAGTGGTCAACAGAGAAGTAAGGTCACTGGGCCCAAGAGTGACTACCTCAGGACTCGTCTCAACACTCTGAGATCCTGAAGCATGTGTCCCATCTAAAGTTTGTACCCCATATGATTGAACATGCTCTGACTGTGACCCTGAAGCTATGCATGGTGGCCCTATCACCCCTAATACTAGTGTACATGAGACCTGATTTTGTGCTCCCTCTGATACTACAATTAGCACCTATGCATCATCCTCAACTCCAACTATTGACTCAAGAGATATCTGAAAAGCCCTATCCTCCTCAAATATGAAATCTCTGCTCACCACCACTCTCCTCAGTGGTGAAATGTAGATGTGATAGGCTTTGGACACCTCTAAGTATCCAACTAGAATCCCCTATTGGGTTGTGGGGTCTAGCTTTGTCCTCCTCTTCGAGGGGACATGAGAAAAGGTCAAGCACCCAAAGATCTTGATGTGCTCAACATCGGGCCTCTTACCAGTGAAGGCCTCCTCAGGAGTCATCTTCCCCAATATCTTGTGGGGA
Organism: Picea engelmannii; assembly: GCA_009831015.1. NCBI lineage: Eukaryota > Viridiplantae > Streptophyta > Pinopsida > Pinales > Pinaceae > Picea > Picea engelmannii. The sequence goes on from ML780100.1 coordinate 407,595, forward strand.
CTCTTGTTCTGTAGGTAAACTGTAGTAGCACATGCCTATGCCCATAAGTACAAAGGAAAACTTTGATCATGCATCATGGATCTCACTGCACCGGTAATTGCCGGTTCTTCCTCTTGGAAACCCCATTCTATTGGGGGTTGTAGGGTACAGTCATCTGTCTTATAATGCCATGTTGGGAACAAAAGTCTACAAATTGTCTCGAGCAATAATCTCCCCCGTTATCTAACTTCAAGACTTTGATCCTCTTTCCCAAATGGTTCTCCACAAGAGCTCTAAACTCTTGGAACCATGTGAAGACCTCACTCTTTGCCTTCAGGAAATAGATCCAAGTCTTCCTCGCATATTCATCAATAAATGTGAGATAGTACTCACAACCACTCAAGGAACTCTGAGTCATGGGCCCACACGCATCCATGTCTACTAAATCCAGTATCGCAGCTGACCTGGTGTCACTGTTAGGGAATGATGCCTTGGTAAAATTTCCAAGTGCACACCCTCTACAAACATCCTGATGCTCTGTACTGATCTGTGGCACTCCAGTCACAACCTCTCTTAGTCCTCCTAGAGCTCCATGATGTAGGTGGGCCATCCTACGATGCCATAACTCACAACTCTTTCTGATGTTGTCGCTGCTCGCTACCAATGCATGAAGTGGTTGAAAAATCAATTTGAACATTTTCCCATCCCTCACTCCAATCACCTGTCCTGAAGTAAGTGAATACCCCCAAGGATGAATGAGTACCTCGGTGCCTCTGAATGTCACCTCAAGACCTCTATCCTAGAGGGTGGAAACTGAAATCAAATTCTTCTTCAGCCCAAGGACATAGAGAAAAGCTCTGAACGATATAGGTGACATGTTATCTCTCTGACAGGTAATTGTACCAATCCCAAAAACTCTGACCAATGTGTCATCTCCAAGAGAAATCTCCATTCTGAACTTGGTGTCTCTGAGATCAAAAAAGGTCCTCTTGAACTCCAATCATATGGCTCGAATCCCCACTATCAATATACCAGATATTGGGTGCCATCTCAACTGAAGTGGAGCATATGATGAAAGCACACTCTCTCTGAAACTATGTCTAAAAATATACCTCCTCTGGTGTAGTTACGGTACCACCCCTCTTCTTCTTCTTTTTTGGACACTGTCCAGCATAGTGCCTGAACTTCTTACAAACAAAGCACTTCACTTTGCTCATATCTCTCTTCTAACCACTACCCTCACCATTTATTCTCTCTCCTCCACTCCCTATGGTTGGTCCCCAAACTTTAGACCCTGCCAGCCCCCACGATTGGACTTCTTATTTCCCTTTTTCCAAAGAGAAAGATCCTCCTCACCCTAACCAATCTGTTGTTGTTTATGTTGTCATTGTCCAGAAGCCTCGGTTGCAAGCCTAATCTCCTCCTAGACGAAGTCATCCCACATCCTCTCCCATGTAGGCATGACCTCCCTGGCAACAATGCCACGTACAAATGGACCCCATGGTTTGATGAAGCTATTCATAGCTTGCCTCACCAAAGATTTAGAATGAACAACCTCTTCGATGGCTCCAAGCTCGTCTTTGATCTAAGTGTAGCGACCAAGGAATGAAGTTACCGACTCATACTTGAGCATGTGAATGCCCTTGAAGAACCATCTTTCGGTTCTCATTGGAGCTCTCATACAACTTGCATAGAGATGCCCACATCTTGTATGCACAAGTCTTCCCCGTCAAATGGGGTATGATATGATCACGAACTGTGTCACAAATGGTCCTCTTTTCCTTGTTGTTCCTTTTCCTGAACTCTGCCACCAAGATGGGAGTAGTGACAAAAATGGGGGGAATAATTGCCTCGACTATGTCCCATAGCTCGAGGTCCTCTAAGACAAAGATCATCCTCGCCTTCCAAGGAGACCAATTGCCAACCCCTATTAGCCTGTCCTCAACTCCCATTTGATATGTTGACATGTCTGCCAAACTCTACTCCCAACTGATGCTCACACTACCAAGGAAAAACATTGCCTCACTCCTGTCAATATAGGTGTGAAAATACACAAGTGTAATCCGACCTCACTCTTAACAAAATAGGTGTGAAAAGAGGTCAAGTCAACTCAACCTCACTCCTACTCTGTAGGTGTGACAAGATACTGATGACAATGTGCCAAAACTACCCAGCCTTCCTCTACAAAAGTCTTCCCTCTAAAAACCACTAAATGAGTCAATGGTTGTCCCACAAAATTCTGCCAAGAAGATGTATATGACAACCAACAATGTGTTGTCCAAACTACTCAAAAGTTCAGCCACCTCAACTCTGATACCATGAAGATTTTTAGTTCCTATCAAGATTTCCAACTGAGTTTGTCTTTGACCACAGATTGGCTCTAAGTTTCAACTATTATGCATATGTTTTCTATTGTTTTAGGACAGCCAACAGTCCAAGAACTTCTTGTTGATTTGTTATGGTTGTACTTGCAATTTTAGGTTCTCTAGCATGTAGTTTTAGTAACCAGAAGTTAGCACATGCATACTAAAATAAATACAACACACCTAAAGATCCTTACAACTGAAAATAAGTAGATCTAAAAGACTAACACATGCATTTTTGTACACAGGTATTTTTGGTCAACATGACCTTGAATAAAACCCCCCTGGGGAAAACTAGTTTGGAATATATGTCTATATATGAGGAAAGAAGATGGTAGAATATAGAAAGTATAAAATATATAAGAACTTGATACATTAGCAGTCTGATCCAGGATGAAACACAAGTCCAAAATATCCAGGTGCACCCTAGGAAGGTGCACCCCACATACAATCTCTCAAATCCACTAAAACTGCTCCATAAGCAAACTGTGAGCTCAGATCTGGAAACCCCTCCACAATAATGAAACTCTGTTGGATGGCCTCCCTCTGCAACTGATCTCACTGCAATCTGAGGGCTAGAGTTCCTCCCCACAACTAATGCACCCTCACAAGCAAGTGCACCCTCCACAGTAGTGAAACCTTCTCAGTAAATAAACAAGGCTAGAAGATAAATGCCTCCCTCCATGAAAGCATGCACCCAATCGCAAGCCTCCTCATGCAACAAACCTCATCTCAATTCTCCAATTCTTCCTCTCCAAGTGAGCAAATGAAGAATGAATGTCTCCTTCACCCTTTGCGCCCCTCTTGAACCTCCAAAAGGAAAACTAAGAAACCAATGGATGAGATCATCTCATCTCCAATCTAATCAATGGTTGAGATCTCCCCAAAAGTATCTAAGTCAATAAACCACTTTGGGTTAAGTTTCCTAAGTTCAGTTTATGTCTCTAATTCACCCATAAAGTGAATTAATAGTCATTTTAGGCATAAATGACTAAATTTCACTTTTGACTTAAAACTCCTAAGTCAAAGTGAAATTAGACAAAAGTACAAGTCACAAAGTGTATATTGCATCCCACGTGTGTCAAGGAGAGAAGAAACACATGGGGAACACCTCCCAAGGTACAAAACTCAATAGATTGAAACTGTTGACAATGCCACACCCCCAACTGTACACTATCGGTTGGTTGAGCCAGGGACAAGACCTTCTTGTCCACTAGAAATGCCACCTATCCTATGGAATCAAGCACTTCAAATATGGGATACTGTGTGATTTTGTCCCACTTGAAGTTTTTGATGTACTTTTAGGACAACCTTATATGTGGAAACATCATGATGTTCACAAATCCTAGCCCATAGAATCATTGTTACCTTGGAAGGTCAATCCGATAGGATAACAGAGGTAGTTCTGACTACTGCAAATTCATTGATCTTGGAAAAAAAATGCCTAAAGGTAATCTCTCAAATGAAAACGTTTGTCCTCTTCTTGGTTCAATCAAAAGGTTAGAAAAATATCACTGCGACCACCACAAATTTAGGATAGGGTCTCTCTACATAGTAGAAGCAGGTGGAGAAGGTGGTAGAGGAATATAGAGACATCTTCGCATCACCCATAAGAGTGCCTCCACGCTATCAATTCAAATATCCCATTGACTTGATACCCGGGTCTCCCTTACATAATGGTCCCATATAAAGATACTCCCTTCTTGAGAATGAGGAAATAAAGTGTCAAATTCATGAGCTCATCTGAAAATTTATTTCCATTTATGTTTCCCAAAGGTCATGAGGGTGGTATTTCATTGAGGTATGAAATGATACTTCATCCAATTCAGTTGGTTTCCCTTCTATGATCACCTGCAAGTATCTCATTTGTTTGAGAAAATGCATATTGGAAAGAATGTCACATAATGCTTATGGAAAATTTTAGATGGGAGGAATAGAAAAGACAAATCGCTAAGTGACATTGAGGAAGACAAGGCATTCCAACATTTGACTCACTCTTATAGTGATGGACAACCAAACAATCTTCCATGGTTATCAACAACGCAAGAGAGCGATGTAGTAAAAAGGTTATACAAAAGATTAAATTTCCCACTAGTTTTGCTTCGAACATAAATAATATATTAACGAAGCAAGGTGATTTTGGTGGTGCAAAAAATCATGATTGGCATACCTTTATTAAGGTTTGAAATTTTATATAATTTGTCATCTTATGATATATACATTATTTGTTAGTAATATATTTGTTTCTAATCAAAATTAAACTATAATGCTTCCTTTCTTGTTACAATGTGTTCTACCACTAGGTCTAGCAAAAAACTTTAACAATAAAATAAAACATGTTATATATTATCTTAGTAAGTACATGAAGTAAGTAAAACATTATAATTGAAATGTTAAGTATAGAACTTGTCAGCATTAGATTTACTTGCATTCTATAATTGAATGTTGACACATGCGATTTCTTTGCACTTTTAAATGGTCATCTAAAGAAATCCATAAATAAGATGTCAAGTATTAGAAGAGAGAAATCCTGCATCTAATGTGTGAAAGGAAAAAGTATATACCTCCAATCTTTTTTCAATGCACAAGAACATTACCTCATACATCGAGTCGGGGAGTTTGAAAATATGTGGACTTGTACACAAAAGGTCAACATTGTTGGTGGAGAGCAGGGATGATTTTAAGGATGGAAATTTGTTTTAAAATGTAGAAACCTTGGCGAATCTTATTAACCCTTCATATGCCAACTATAAATGATTGGCGATATTTTTGTAAAAATATTCAAATATATAAGGATTTTATATATTTTTTATAAAATTTTGGTGATTTTTAAGGTAAAATAATTTTATCCTATAGAATTTGGGCGAATCATTTTTCACATAGCGAATCTCGTTTTTGAAAAAACCACGGAAAATTAGCCCATGAGAGAAATTTAGCCCCTAAAATCATCCATGGTGGAGAGGCACTTGAATGCATTGAAGGATTGTTTTAGACTAAGATCATGTCCAAAGGGCTCAACAATTGAAGCTTATATGGTATATTGGTTCATGGTGTATTTTAGTGAATATTTACCCTAAGTAGTGGGTGATAGTAATATGCCTCTCCTTTGGGATGTCAATTCCACGAACAAATTCAAAGGGGGGTGTTGTTGAGGAAAGGTAGATGGAGAAAAGTCAAAAGTATTAGATTTTACTATAATCATTATCTTTGTACATATATTTTTAATCTCATTTGACACCTAAATCTATTTTTATTTCATCATCCATGTAGTGAAGACTGGGATGCAATGCATTTATACATTGCAAATAATCATGACTTGATGAAGGTATGGGTAGAATGATGTAAAGAAGTCTAGCATAGTTTATGAAGTAGTGGGGTGGTAGAGTTTATTAGAGGATATTAGGTGGATAATGATTCAAATATGACATCAAAGGAAATTGATATAATATATTTTGCAAAAGATAGAAATGTAATCATTTCTCGTTGATTTTTAGTTTTTAATTCCCATTATTGTGTTGGTTTTTTACCCCTCAAATTATATCGTACAATATTTATCAATTGTTGATGATGCATTTATAACATGTCAAGCATGTGGGTGAAACATTACAAATTTGGATGATAAGAACATAACCTGTGATCATGGGAAAACTGCAATTCTCCATGTTACTAATATTTTACATAGGGGTAATAGACACACGATCACATTTGATTTGAGATATATTGGATATAGACTTGAAATCCTTCAAGGTGGTTCTCTTTGAGGTCAAGTGGTATATATTATTGTTGCAAGGTGATGAAAGGATGGTTATTGATCACAATAATGGATTTACCATGATTACTAATACTAGGTATGAGGCGAGTATAGAGCCATATGTCCTTCCAAGTCAATATGAGCAGGTCTTTTATTCACAGGTGCTAGGTAGAAACGATTGGTCATGTGTTGTTAGATTTAAACTCAATAAATGTCATCTAGAAAGTAGAGTATTTCAGATAATTTTTTACCTTGAGAGGGGAACTCTTAAGAAGTAGCTCACATCTCTACATTCTAAAATTATCCAAGTTGTTATAGTTGTCTTGAGGAATCTCTTTCCATCAACATATAGGACTAAATATCATGCGTAGATAGAATAGAGTACCCCCAATTGAATCCATAATGAAGATTATGTCATAACATTTAAAGTTTTGTACGAGTAAACAAATAAGAGGAGAAACCTTCAATAGAAAAGACTTTACAAATTAATCAAGTGAACATATTGATGGAAACTAAAAGTATTTCTTGATGGTAATTAGTTGGATTCCATATTATAGCTGGAGCTTTGGCATGGGACTAAGGGATGAGTCAAATTTTCCTTTCCAACTTTTCTTTACTCTTAGGAAATTGAAATGAAGACCCTATTCAACACCTCCTTTAGTTTGATGTATTTTATTGATTCATGGACTAATCATGGAACCTCAACCACTTAGGTTGTTTCCAACCACACTCAGATACTCTGGACTACAAGGATTTCAATATTTGAGTGAAAAATATAGTAAGCCATCGAAACAAATGAAATGTGTTTTCTTTTTATTTTAATATTGCATGTATGTATGTTAACGTTTAATGCATCAGTTTTAGTACCTTGGAATTGCTTATTCAACTCTAAAAACTCTTCTCTTCACCTTTCTCATACTAATAAAAAGTAGATTATCTCCACATCACATAAAAAAAAGAGCAATATGCAACTTCTTGTTTTCTAGAGAACACAACTAAAGTCAAATGAAAGTCCATTCTAGAGTGTTATCCATGATTTTAATATGGCATTATTAGTCCCTTCGGGGGTATATGAATCGATTTGATGTTCTTACCCTTACACTAGAAATAATATCGACAAAGTCATACATCACAAATAACTACTTGTTTATGTATTCTCCCATATGCTAAGTTTCAATTTTGGAATATATCAGATGTATTTAGTGGGTGAATAAGATGGTTTTACATATTATTTGGACTCATTTTTAAGTATTGTCGTTTCGAGGTATTTTTTCCAGAAGGAATTATCCTATACAAAAAAATTTAGATTAATAATTATTAGAGTATTGACATATATTTAAATTTCCTAAGAGACTTGTTTCCCATAAGCTAGATTGACACTATAAAATTAACCTATTGTGACTTTCTAACAAGTTTAATGTATCTAAGATGGAAAGAAAATGAGATCTAATTTGGCTATATCTCTCTTCCTTTGTTCTTATTTTATTTTATTTGGTGGGCTCATAATGTCAACATCTTTCAGGAAATTCAACCCTCTTCTGTGGTATTTTCAACTTTAATTTGCAGAATCTCTTTGGAACACAAGTCAAAAGTCAAAAAATGAAAAAAAGGAGTTTTTTTGCCTCATGTGGATGCGAGTATTCCTTGGGGTTATTTCGATGAGGCATCCCAAGTACATCCACCTTCTTGTGGCACAGGGGATGTCCTTTATATTTCAGCATCACACTTCTAAAATATCAAATACTCGCCTGGAAAAGGAACCAATATCAAGGAGGATACATCAACTTTATGGGACTTTTTATTCATGATGGACACTCTAAGATTGAGAAAAATACAAATCATGGGTGTTTCAAAAACCACAGTTGATTGGGTGAGTCGACACATAAATATTTTGGTCCCAAGATTACAACCACTGCTGAAACAAATCAGGGATTTCTTATCTTCTTTAGAATGGTTCTCCATCTCTCACATTTTCAAGGAACTCAATACTTTGGAGGATGATCTATAAAAAGAGGCTCTTCCTTCATATGATGGTGTTTTCTCTTTCCAAGATTTTTTGAACAACATCCATGAGATGGGATGAATTTCAGGCTATAGTATTTTTTAAGAGGAATAGTTTTTGATGATGTAAGATAAGATAAGGATAAGGTTTGATATGAAGAGTATGGAGAGTTGTTTTGATACTATAATGATATGAATGGACAGAAAATAGACATCAAATGAAATTCCTTATAAGGACAACAATGTGTATATTTTATTTTATTTGAAATATAAGTTTTTTCTTTCTCGGAAAAAATTTAATGTGTATGAATGTTTAGAATTAAATGTGAAACCCCCTATAACATTAAAAGGAAATGAAAGAAAAATTATTTCAAATGTATATCTCACAAGAACAGTTATTTCAAAGGAGTAGAACAAGCCTTTACAAGTTTTTCAATTAGACTACATTGGAACACTTGATTGGAGGAAAGATATCAAAGAGCATTAACAAGGTGACTTTTAAGAGGGGTCATGACTTCACCCCAAAATATCAACATGGGTCATAGGTTTATGTGACATAGGCTACAATCAGAGCAATGATCTAACCATTACAATCAAAGAAAATATATTTTGAATATTTTGACATTACAAAAACCCCCCAAGCTTCTATGATATAGTTAGATTAAGAGTAAGAAATTCTTAGTCACTGACATATTCTTGTTTGGGATGTGATGCTACCCTTATTCATATTTATTATTCTTCTATGTGTATAAATTTTCCTCCAAACAAATGTGTCTTTACTTTATACATATATTCCTTTCGGTTTTATAACCCATGGATGATCCATGTTCCATAGAATTAGTCAGTTGATTAATGCCCATGTATCAAATTTCAGCTTGAAAGAATGTGTTGGGGATGACACCCTTCTCTAGTCCCTCGGGCGCCAAAACATATAACTATAGGGATTGTATCATGGTCAGAAGCCTTGTACATGACATATGTGATTTGGAGGCAACATTTAAGGCCCAAGCCCTAGGATTTTGGTTCTAAAGCATGTCTTAGGAAAGGAGACCCTTCCTTGTGTTGTGTAAGGTACCATATGTATTATGCAGAGTAGAAACAAAATTGGTATAACAATTATCAATAGAAAGAGAAAAATATAAAGCACAATGACACAATTGATTCCAAAAATGATACCTTTATTATATTGATAGCCAAGTTCACTTGCCTCTTTGAGAGGACAACCTCGAGCAGAGTGGAGCTCAAATACAAAATGATTCTCAAGACAAATATATTCCATGCTTTCTACTCCTATTTATACTCAATCTTCTAGAGAACATTCTAGAGGAATATCTTTCTAGAAGTGGAACCTTCTATTAGTTATATTTAAATTAGACATGTTCACATTATTACATAGTTCGTATTTACTAATTTTGGCCTTTATTACATAGAAAACATATTATTCTATCTACTTGAGGGGTTAGGGAGGTTAGGACCCTATCATGACATTCCCCTTGAAAAAACAACCTTGTCCTCAAGGATTAAGATAAGGAAATTGTTGCAGAATGAGAGACGGCTCCTATGTGGCATCCTCTAGTGGTGTATCCTTCCACTGAACTAAAACTTCCTTGATTGTGCACTAACGAAGATGAAGCTTGTGGTGGTCCAAGACTGCTTGGGGATGCAATCAAATAGATCCTTCTTCATCCAATTCAGGGAGACTATTTGAGTCTGCAATATACCAGATGAATAATAATATGAGGAATGGAAATATTTAACAAGCAATAATGGAACAATAAGATTATAGATAGATCATTACCAGAATAACACCAAAAAGAGCAATGTTCACTTGCCTCTTCAAGAGGGGAACCTCCAGCAGAGCATATCTCTATTACAATAATCTCCAAGACAAAAATATCCAATACCTCCTATTCTTATTTATAATAATTCTACCTTCTAAGGAAACTTCTAGAGGAAGATATTTCTAGAAGTGGAATCTTCTATTAGGTCTTCTTACATTGACTTATTCTCTTTTATTTATTAGAACTTATTAACTAATGTTGACCTTTATTACATAGAAAACATATCCTACTAAATAATGACCCATGAAGAGGGGTTAGGATCGGATCCTAACATGCCCTCCCCCTTTAAAATCAGCCTTGTTCTCAAGGTTGAAGGTGCGAAAATTGTTGGGGTATGGTCATTGGTTCCCAAGTCGCGTCCTCTGATGATGTGTCCTTCCACTTGATCAACGCTTACTTGATAGTTCTGCCACACAATTGACATTCATGAGAGTTGAGGTTTGCTTTTGGTTGGACCCAAAGGGATCCTTATTGATCCAATTCTGGAAGGATGGTTTGGAGCCTGCAATTATGTCCGACCACTTTTTTCAAACAGGAAACATGGAACACCAGATGGATTTTGGAAGTAACTGGAAGGGACAATTTGTAGGACACTGAACCAATACGATTGATGAGATGGTAGGGCC
>ML780100.1:423341-437877 GCA_009831015.1 Picea engelmannii
GGGCTTCAAGCCTTCATGTGGGGGTCCTTCATCTTCGTAAGGCCATAACTCTCAAACCATGAGGAGTTATGTGACATTCCACATACCACCAGAAATGGAATGACAAGCACTATCCATCTAGGATAGTTTCACCAACAATTTCCCTGATCTTCATCTCATTATTCCACATACAGGCATGGGTCCTCCAACCATTCTTCTAGGATAACTCAATCTGCAAAGAGTCTTCCTGTGAGGGCTTTCACCATAAGGGGACCACTTTGTAGTTCATTTGTTTGTGCACCTTATCAATCATGATAACACAATAATGAGATCATGATTCCTGCATCCATTCTTCTAGGATAAACCAATCCGCAAAGTGTCTTCCCATGAGGGCTTTCACCATAAGGGGACCACTTTGGAATTCATCCATTTGTGTACCTTATCAATCATGATAAAGACAATAATGAGTCATCTATACATTTTTCGAACAATGCATCATATACCAATGAAACCACATCGATCCATCTTCATCATGTATCAATGACAACTCATTGATCCATCTTCATCTATGCATTCTCATCAAGGACAATAAATATTATATTACATCAATCCTTTGACATCAATCAATCACTTGACATCAATCAATCACTTGACATCAATCAATCAAACCATTGGCATCAATGACAACATGATCCAACAAGAAGAGCCCGCTTGGAGACCTCAGAGGGTATAGGTGTGAGCCTCTTGGGTGAAGCTCATATGTAACTCCTGATAATCCATTGTAATTGGTCCCAGAGTGTGAATCCATTACACACCCAAAAATATATCACAGACTCCCCCATGGAAATAGAGAACATGTGGGTTTTCAAATGATAATCACCCATTTGGAGTTTGAAATTCTCACAATGCCCCCCACACTTCATCATACCATCATTAGCGATGAGAATTTGAAAATTAGAAATAGGGTGGACAAAGCAATGGATCTCCTCAACAAGTATGCGACGAATAAAATTATGGGTGATGCCCCTATCAATCAACACCACAACCGGTCTATGTTTGATATAGCCCTTGATATTCAATGTCTGTGGTGCCGAAATACCTATACATGAAGAGATATGACAGGTTCCTTTGGTTCCACAAAGGAGGAAAAACAATATGTAGCATGAATACTTGGTTGAGCATCCTTTGGGTTAGGAGCATAGATGATTTTGGGGGCTAAATTTCGCTCATGAGATAAATTTCCATGGTTTTTCCAAAACTGAGATTCGCTATTTTAAAAATGATTCACCCAAATTCTATAGGATAAAATTATTTTACCTCAAAAATCACCAAAATTTTATAAAAAAATATATAAAATCCTTAGAAATTTGAATAATTTTACAAAAATATCGTCGATCATTTATTGTTGGCATATGAAGGATTAGTAATATTCACCAAGGTTTCTACATTTTAAAATAAATTTCCATCCTTAAAATCATCCCTAGTTAGGAGCCTCATATGATAGTATGTCTTCAGAGGAAGAGGAAGTTTATGCATCAATCTAGAAGAAATTTTGTTCCCTACATTTATGTCCCGATGAATACTTTTCATCGCAGTAATAGAAAATTCCTTTCTTTTGATGCTTTGTCGTTTCTGTTGGAGATACCTTTTGGACCTTCAAGTTTTTTTTCGGAGTTGGGTTAGCCCCAAGGAGAGGATGGTTTGGGAATGTAGACTTCATAGGTGGATCCTGAAGGATGGTCTCTACTTCCGGTGCTAATTGGCATGCCCGCAACCAAGTATTAGGATGATGCATGCTCGCATGAGCCTTGATGGCTTCCTTTAAGCCACTAATAAAATAGTCAAGGTAAAATTCATCAAATAAGCCCTTGGTTTAGATAGAAAATTGTTCAAATGATGTGATGAAGTCTGTGACTGATCCAGTTTGTCACAACTTAGTGAGCCTACCCAAAAAATGTGATTCCCTATAAAGAGGAGAACAAACTACTTTAATGAACATGTTCCAAGTGTGTAGTCCTGGATAACATTTCTTATGCCACTACCACCACTTCCAGTGTTCTTGATCCAAGTATAAAACCCCTACATGGAGCTTGGTCTCATCATCCTGAATATCATGAAGGGAGAAGTATTTTTCCATTTGAGAAACCCACCCGGCTGGGTTGGAACCATCAAATTTATGCATGTCAACTTTGGGCACCTTATTCCAAGAGAGTGGAAAAACCCAAGGGGAGCAAGATGACTAAATATGCCCATAATAGAAACACCAAGGATCCTTGGGATTGGGTTCAACATTATTACCCTTGAGGAGTTTCTCCAGAGCATGGTATTTCTTGTCAAGGCCTATTTGGAAGTTGGTGTGTATGGAGGCAATTTGTTGTTCTATGGTGGATACCTTTTCCTCCAAGGTTTTTTGGGACTGAGAGTAGGTGGTAGGCATGGTGGAGGATTAAGTATCATATGATGTGTCATGATGGAAATATGGGCCTAAATATGATAGGTACTCGGGTGATCAGGACAAAGAGAGGAATCCAATGGGATAGGTCTCAAATAAGGGCGTCCCAAAAAGGGTTGGGTACACAGAGAGAAAAAGACTGAAAAATGAAGGGTACCACTATGATCAGAATGAAGAGAGAAATCCAATGGACCAAGCCTCAAATAAGGGTGCATACTCACCCCATACTTCTTCTTTTTTAACTCTTGCAGAGTCATACTTCGATCTGAATACTTTTGCAGTGTTGGAATTCCCAAATTCTTAATAATAAAAAATATTGGCAGGGAGTGTTTTTGTAGCAAAACATTTGGCAAGGTGCCAAGTTGCACTATAGTGGATCTCTTGTTTCCACCCCAAGGGTTAGGTTTATGTTGTTCTATAGTTCTCTGATATACGTGTGGGGTCCAACAATAGTACTCGTCCCAATATCTCAGGGCACCAACTAGGGAGGCTAGACCGTACCCTTAGTCATACTACACGACTACCCAGGTACTAGAGAGTATATTCCCCAGTGTTTTTCTCGATGACACTATAGTAGTCAGGTGGCCGATCGGGTTATCTACAGAGGTTTGTAGGATATCTAGGTCAATCCATATATAGTTGTTGTCTAATGCACTACCACTCGAAGGGGTACCAACAGGGGTTACAAGGGTGTCCAACAATGTGCAATTAAGGACCACTTGTATTTCATATGTGTATGAGTTCGTGACCATGGGTTTATGCGCAAAATGATAGATCTTTGTAGCTTAAAGATGTCAAAATGCGTCTCTACCCTGAAAAATTTACCCCACAAGTTCTACTTAGGAAGGAGATATGATCCCACTTGCAATATATACTAGATGAATAATAATATGAGGAACATAAATACTTATCAAGTAGTAATGGAACAACAAGATTATAGCTAGATCAATACCAGAATAACACCAAAAAGAGAACCTTTATTAAAGATACCAATGTTCACTTGCCTCTTCAAGGGGGAAACCTCCAACAAAGAAAATCTCTATTACAATAATCTCCAAGACAAAAATATCCAATACCTCTTATTCTTATTTATACTAATTCTACTTTCTAAGGAAACTTCTAGAGGAAGATCTTTCTATAAGGGGAAGCTTCTATTAGGTCTTATTACATTGACTTATTCTCCTTTATTTATTAGGCCTTATTAACTAATGTCTACCTTTATTACATAAAAAATATATCCTACTAACTAATGACCCAGGAAGAGAGGTTAGGATCAGGTCCTAACAGAGTCTGTCACTTGGTTGCAATCACTTTCTTCAAGAAAGAAACATGAAAAACAAGATGGAGCTTAAAGTGATTGGGGAGAGATAACTTGTAGGCCACAGGCCCCACTCACTTGAGAATGGTATAAGGGACATAAAACTTGGGAGAAATTTTCTGACAATGATCTTCTTTGAGTGATGTTTGTTTATAAGGTAACAGACGAAGAAACACCCGATCTCCTTCAACAAATTTGTGGTGTGAATGAATCTGAATAGATTGTTGCTTCATGCAATTCAGACCCATGATTAAATTCTCTTTTAGGGTATGGAGAATGGAAGCACTAACTATAAGAGTGTTATCGAATTCCTAGACCTTGGATACACCAAGCAGGTAGGATAAGACATAAGGTGAATTTTGACTATAGATCACTTCAAATGGAGACATGTGAGTGACAACATGGTAATATGTGTTGTAGCACCATTTAGCAAGTGGTAACCACTGAGCCCATTTATTTTGCATGTCATATGCAGAACACCTCAAATATGTTTCCAAGCACTTGTTTACAACTCCAATTTGACCATCATTTTGGGGATGATATGCTTAGTTGATATGCAATTGGGTTCCTTGGAACTTGAACAATTCCTTCCAAAATTTCATGGTGAAAGTTGGATCATGGTCGGAGATGGACAACTTCAATTTGACCATCATTATAGGGATGATAGGCTTAGCTGAGATGTCATTGGCTTCCTTGGAGCTTGAACAATTCCTTCCAAAATTTGTTGGTGAAAGTTGGATCATGGTCAGAGACAATAGAGTGGGGAATTCCATGAAGTTTGAAGATAGCATCCATGAAAATTTGAGCCATGATGGATGCTATGAATGGACCGTGTTGTAGGGCATAGAAATGAGCATATTTGGAAAGGAAATCTACTACAACCATGATGACATGTTTATTATCATATTTGGGTAAGATGACAATGAAGTCCATAGAAATATTTGTCCATATAGCAGGTGGAATAGGGAGAGGTTAGAGTGTTCCTGGAATTTTAACTATTTCTCCCTTATTGCAATGACAAGTATCACATCCAGCCACAAAAGTGTGGATGTCATATTTCATGCCTTGCCATAAAAAATAATGTTTGATTATTTCATATGTTTTGTGAAAACCTAAATGCCCTGTTGTTGGTCAAGCATGAAATTTAGAGAGCACTATGGATTTAAGGTGATATTATTTGCTTAAATATAGGCGACCTTTGTAGCGAAGCTCCTCATTATTCCAAGAGTATTCTGAATATGCATGATGATCTTGTTGCAATTGTTGGATTAGGAAAGACAATTTGGGATCTTGGAGCCATTCTTGGTGAACAACCTTTAACCAATAGGATACAATGAAGGAGATTGAGAAGAGGGAATTCCTTGAAATGGCATCAACGACCAAATTTTATTTTCCTTTCTTGTAAATGATCTCATAATCATAACCAAACATTTTGGAGAACCACTTATGTTGCTCCAAGTATGAAATTTTTTGTTCCAAGAAATATTTGAGGTTGTGATGACATGTTTTAATTTGGAAGCCCTGGCCAAGAAAGTAAGTACGTTGGAGATCCACTACATGTATAATATCCAAGATTTCCACTTCATTGTGGATTTTCCCAAGTGTCTCTCATATAGTTGTTTTCTAGTGAAATACAAAGGTCTTCATATTGCATGAGAACTACCCCAATGCCTTTCCCAAAAGCATCACATTCCAAAAAAAAAAAACTTGGTAAAGTCAGGCAATTCTAGAACATGATTCATGTACATAGCCTCTTTCAAGGCTTGGAAGGATTGAGCTATTGCAGTCCAATTGAAAAAAATCTTTTTAAGGAAAGTAGCGAGGGGAGTTGCAATTTCTCCATAATTCTAAACAAACTTGTGATAATATCCCATTAAAACCAGGAAACCTCTCAAACTTTTAATATTTTTAGGTCAAGGCCAATCCTTCATAGCTTCTATTTTCTTAGGATCCATGTGTACATCATCATTTACAACAATATCGCCCAGGTACTCTACTTCATAAGCTCCAAAAGAAAATTTAGAATATTTGAGAAAGAGTTTGTGCTGAGACAGTAAGTGTAATACTTGATCCACATGGGCTAGATTGGCTTGCCATGTTTTATTATGATGAGGATGTCATCAAAGAAAAATAACACAAAATGATGGAGGAAAGGACATAAGACATGATTCATGAGACTTTGAAAAGTAGAAGGTGCATTACACATGTCGAAGGGCATGACTAAGAACTCATAATGGCCCTCATGAGTTTGAAAGGTAGTTTTAGGAATGTCAGCCTCTTTCATATGTATCTAGTGGTAGCCAAAATCTAGATCAAGTTTGGTAAAGTATTGATCACCACTCAATTCATCCAAAACATCATCAATGAAAGGAATGGGGAATTTATCTTTAATGGTAATTTTGTTGAGGGTGAAAAAATAAAGACACATGCGCCATGACTTCTTTCTTAAGTACCATAACTACATGAGAATAATAAGGGAAGGTACTAGGACAGATAACACCCTCCGCTAGCAATTTCTGAACAATTTTCTCAATTTCATCTTTTTGGGAAAAGGGGTGACAATAAGGGTGAACATTGGGAGCAATACTGCTAGGGACAAGGGGAATGGAATGATCATGGGTGCCACGAGAAGGGGGAAGTCCTTGGGGATTGTCAAAAACAAATTGGTGTTTGGAGAGGAGAGATTGGATGTCAGGATGACTAATAGGTGATGGGATCTCAACTGCTTGAATGGAATGAAGTTGGGCAATAATGCCAAACTGACATTTTTTTAGTAGTTTTTCCATTCGGTGGGAACTAATGATCTCTGTGGAGCCTATCATGATGCCTTGGAACTGATATTGTTGTCCACCCTATTGTAATTTCATGGTTAACTCCTTAAAATCCATGGTGATGGGGCCTAGTGTGTGTAACCATTCAACACTGAGCACAATGTCGCAACCACCCATATCAATAGAAAACATATGATATTTCAGGTGGTACTAACCAATTTGATGGCACACATTTTCACAATGCCCCCCACATTTCATGGATCTACCATTAGCAATCATGATTTGAAAATTATTAACTACATGGATATAACACATGGTCTCTTGAGCAATGTGGCGATAAATGAAATTGTGGGTGCTTACATTGTCACTAGGATAATCCATTTCCTATGCTTAATGTAACCAATTAAATTAATGGTTTGGGGAGTAGAGATACAAGTGAGGGAATACAACGAGATAAGAAGTCCAACTTCAAGTGGATCAGAGGGTGGTGTATGATCATCTTCTTGGGGTAGATCTTCAAAATGGGAAACATCGACATGCTCTTCAGAAAAATCCCCAGAAATGGACATAAAAACCTTTTTTCCTTACACTTGTGCCTCGAAAAATATTTTTCATCATAGTTATAGTAAAGACCCTTAAGTTGGCATTTAACCATTTTATCCCTGGTTAATTTGTGGATCTTAAGAGGAGTGGAAGGAGGGACAGGATGTGTCGATCGAGAGCGAGGAATAAAGGATGGTTTTTTGTTTTGGGAAGAGACTACTAGTTGTGCTTCCTTGGTGCAGTGAGTATCTTCAAGCCAAGTCTGGGGAAGAGAAATTAAGACATGGGCTCGAATGTCATCCTTCAAGTCACTAATAAATCACTCCCAGAAGAAGGTGTCAAACATGTAATCCATTCAAAAATATAATTGCTCAAAATAGGCTATACATTCTTCCACTATACTAGATTGTTTTAGCTTGGTCAAATGGCCTAAATGATGTGTGTCAATGTCAAAGCATTCATAAACGTATGCAACAAACTGGGTGCAAGAAATATAACCTCAGCGTGAATTTTTACACCATTGCCACCATTTCTAGGGTTCATGATCCAAATAAAGGACATTGATACGAAGTTTGGTCAAATCATTAGTAATGTCATGCAAGGATAAATAATGTTCTATTTGAGTGACCCAGCCCGTGGGATCCAAGCCATAAAATTTATTCACTTCAACTTTGGGAAGACGGATTTCATGATAAAGTGGGTTGGAATGAAAGGCCATGCTATGGGAGAAGTCATCACCTTCTAGGTGTGAAGGTTGGTCAGAGGAGGTAGGGACCTAGAATTGGATCATCCAGTGATTTAGTTGTGTGAAGTTTCTTTTCACCTCGACGGAGAGGGAGTCAAATCAAGCAGTGAGGTTCTCAACTTTGGAATTGATGGAAGCAACTTCAAGATTGACATTCTGAATGTCAATCTTGTTTTGGTTTTTTGTCGTTTTGCAAGATGATAATGGTGTTGTCAAGCGCTTGGTGGTGGGTGTGGGCCATTTGAGAGGTAAGCAAGCAAGAGTGGGTAGGTGGATCCACACAAAAGGGGTTTATAGGTGAGGGGTACCACAACAATTAGTGTAAAGAGATGAATCCAATGGAATAAGTCCCAAATAAAGGTATCGGGGAGGGTAGGACCAAGGAAAAAAGGATTATAAATGATGGGTACCACTGCGATCAGGGCGAAGAGAGGAATCCAATGGGACAGGTCCCAATTAAGGGTGCTGACGAGACCACCATACTCATTTTATACTTCTCCAAAGTTATACTCCAGTATGAATAAATGTTATAGTGACCAAATGCCTAATGTTTTAGTAGTTAAAATTGTGTAGTAATTTCACAACTTGGATGCAGGAGGTAGGGTTGTGTTGTATAATTTCCCCTCTGTGTTTGTTCTGTTCTATTCTGATAGCAAGGGTTAGGGTTTTGAGAGTTCTTACAAACAAGGGTTTTCCTTGTGCTATAGATCTCTAATATACCAGCGAGGTCCAATAGTAGTACTTAGCCCAATATCTTAGGGAATCAACTAAGGAGGCTCAATTGTACCCTTAGTTGTACTACCTGATTACCTAGGTACGTGAGACTAGTCTTCCCAAGTGTTGTTCTTGGTGCCACTATAACAGTTAGGAAATCTATAGGTTGATATATAGTTGGTTTTATGAGACCTTTGGGACTCCCTGTATACCTGAGGGTACATGGGAGTGAATGGTTGTGTATAGGTGTTGTCTATTATGGTACTACTCAAAGGGGTACCAACAAGGGTTACAAAGGTTTTCAACAAGGTGAAATAGTGTGTTTTGAGTTACCAGTGAAACTGGTTGTTCTTTTTACATGTATTCCTCCCCAACTGCAAGTTTACCCACTGAACAATAGATCACTAAGCTTTAAAGAATCCAATAATACACATATCTAGCCTAAAAATAAATTTTCTAAAATTATGCAAAGGAAAGTGCTATGATATCACTTGTAAGGTACCAGATGTATTATGTAGAGAAGAAATAGAATTGTTATAACAATTATTGGCAGAAAGAGAAAAGTATATAACACAATGACACAATTGATTCCAAAAATCATACCTTTATTATATCAATAGCCAAGTTCACTTGCATCCTCGAGGGGGAAACCTCTAGTAGTGTAGAGCTCAAATACAAAATGATTCTCAAGACAAAACTCTTCCATGCTTTCGGTTGAGATTTGGGTACCTTGGAAAGTGGTCCCCATGTGCTTATGAGCCTCTAAGCACAAAGGGAGAGACTATTACCCTTGTACTATGTACTTTGTGTCTAATTTCACTTTGACTTACAAAATTTAAGTCAAAAGTGAAAATTGGTCATTTTAGCCTAAAGTGACAATTAATTCACAATGTGGTTGAATTAATAGACATAAAGTGAGAACTATAGAAACTTAAGTGAAAGTGGGTTTTGAGTTGAGATTTATGTCAGATGATATCAACCATTGATTAGAGATGAGATGTGAGATATCATCCATCCATTCTTTTAGGTTTCCTTATGCATCCTAAAGGAGGGCACAAGGGGAAAAGGAGGCATTCATGCCTTTTTATGTTCACTTGAGGAGAAGGAGAAAGGGAAAGAGGACGAGAGAAGTTGAATTGGGAGAGGAGAGATTGGGTGCATGCTTCCATGGAGAGAGGCAACTAGATTGGGCCTCAGTTATTTGATGGTGATCACATCTGTTAGGAGGAGAGCGCACCATAAATACAACCACACAGTTGAATATTACATCCATACTAAGGTCAAGGACAGACCTTAGGTGGCAGCCTCATAGGACCTCAGAAAATCTACATGGTATCAGAGCCACCTGTGGCTTAGACTTGTTGATTTTGGAGCACTTTTGTGGGCATTTTTGTGAGGTTTTATATCAGATCTATTGGCTATTTTGGACAACAAGTTTTCAATCCAAAATAGTGGGTAAAATTTAGATCTGAAGGTACCTCTCATTCAGTGCCAGTTGGATAGATCAGGGCAAATTTTGGACAGCTAGTTGACAGTGTTTGTGGATAGTTGTGGGCAGATTTGTTGGGCTGATTTTTGACACTTGTGGATAGCCTCTTTTCACACCTCCGTGGAGAGGATTAAGGTTGTAGAGTATGACCTCTTTTCAAACCTACTTTCTAGGAGTGAGATAGGGGTTTCACTTGCCTCTAGCCGGGGCTAGAAATTGGTTGCCTTGGAAGGTGAGGATGGTTTTTGTCTTAGAGGACCTCGAGCTATGGGACATATTCGAGGTAGTTGTTCCAATCATTCATGTCACTTCTCCCATATTGGTGGCATAATTTAGGAAAAGGAACAAGGAAAAGAGGATCATTTGTGATGATGTGAGAGATCACAGTATTCCTGATTTGACAGGGAAGACTCATGCATATGAGATGTGGGCATCTCTATGCATGTTGTACTAGAGCTCTAATGAGAACTGGAATTTGGTTCTTCATTATCAGATAAGGAGCATTCACATGATCGGGGGTGAGTCGATTACTTCATTCCTTGATAGATACACCTAGATCAGAGATGAACTTGGAGTCGTCAGAGAGGTGGTGAAACCTAACTCTTTGGTGAGGACAACTATGAATAGATTCACCAAACCTTGGGGTCCATTCATACACGACATTATTTCCAGGGAGGTTATGCCTACATGGGAGAGGATGTAGGATGACTTCGTCTAGGAGTAGATTAGGCTTGCAGCCGAAGCTTCTAGATAGTAGCAGCAACAGTAGTCAGTTCTGGGTGATGAGGACCTTTCTCTTTGGACAAAGGGAAAGAAGAAGACTGGTTGTGGAGGTCGGCAGGGTCCCAAGTTTGGGGCCCCACCACAGGGAGGAGAGAGCAACAAAAATAGTGGGAAAAAGAGAGACATGAGCATAGTGATATTATTTTCTTGTGGAGAGATGGGTCACTATGCAAGACAGTGTCCCAAGAAGAAGAAGAAGAAGAAGCAGCAGGATGTGTCAGCAACGACAACAGAGGAGATAGAGTTTAGTGATCAGTTTGCGAGCGAGTGTGCATTCATGACTACCTTGTCTACCATTACACCATCCAACACTAGTTGGGAAGACAGATTTGATGAGGACCGACTAACTCACAGTAGTGATTCAGAGGGAGAGAAAACTCAGTGTCACTGGACATCTTCAGAGTGGGTGACTGGTCCACCCAGTATAGCTATAGTTTCAGAGAAGATGAGAAGATAGAGAGTTGGTGCTAAAGATTTAGTGAATCAGAGGTTTATGAGGAGGAGGAGAAAGGCACCATGGAGTCTTGAGCCTCACTTAGCTTCTCAGACAGGAAGATCAGGTTCTAGATCCACTTCAGGGGGAAGTTACTTGGTGAGAGTCCAAGTTGATTACTCTTGGTGAGAGACCAAGAGGCGGAGACTCTTGGTGAGATGCCAAGAGAGTGAATCTTGGTGAGATGCCAAGAATAGGTGGAAATCCTTGGTGGGAGACCAAGGTGGAGTTCTTGGTGTGATGACTGAGATCTAGGTGATCTTGGATAGATGGAGAGTTAGTTCCATTTATAGATCACACAGATTGATCATATCTATGACATAGTCCACTTTTAGTGATCAGGGTACAACCATACTCACCGATTACATGCCAAGAGGCAACCATGTCCTCTGCAGGGATGAGATTGGTGGTGACGAGCACTTTCCTCGATAAGAGGGAGTGTTGAGATTTGGGTACCTTGGAAAGTGGTCCCCATGTGCTTATGATCCCTTAAGCACAAAGGGAGAGACTATTACCCTTGTACTATTTAATTTGTGTCTAATTTCACTTTGACTTACGAAATTTAAGTTAAAAGTGAAATTTGGTCATTTTAGCCTAAAGTGACAGTTAATTCACAATGTGTGTGAATCAAAAGACACAAAGTGAGAAATATGGAAACTTAAGTGAAATTGGGATTTGAGTTGACATATATGTGAGATGATCTCAACCATTGATTAGAGATGAGATGTGAGATCTCATTCATCCATTCTTTTAGGTTTCCTTATGCATCCTAAAGGAGGGCACAAGGGGAAAAGGAGGCATTCATTCCTTGTTATGTTCACTTGAGGTAAGGACAAAGGGAAAGAGGATGAGAACAATTGCATTGGGAGAGGATAGCTTGGGCGCATGCTTCCATGGAGAGAGGCATCTAGGTTAGGCCTTAGTTATTTAATGGTGATCACATCTGCTAGGAGGAGGGCGTACCATAGGATTGGGTGCACAACTACCTGGTAGCAGTTTCACTTGGAGGAAGCCAGTTCTGACAGGTTCAATGGAGAGACGATTGGTACACTCTTCAGTTCAAAGGGAATCACTGTGTACTGGAAAGATCCCCATTATGTTGCAAATGTGGTCTTATTTCTATCTTCCTTGGCAATCCTGATCTGATGGTACCCTGAAAATCCATCTGTGAAGGAGTAAACTTCCTGTCCTCCAACATTATCTAAAACTTCATCAGTAAACGGTGTAGGAAAGGGATCATGTAAGCATGCATCATTCAGTTTCCTCAAGTCTACACAAATTATGATCTTTCTTGTCTTCTTGTCTTGGACCACCATGGGGCTGATCCATTCTGATTCTTCAATAGGTTCTATGATTCATGCTTCCAACATTCTGTCTAATTCAATCCTAACCTTATGCTTATATTTAGGATTCAGTCTGTAGGGTCTTTGCTTGACTGGTCTTGCATCTGGCTTCAATAGAATTTTCATCTCTCCCATGGGCCCTTTAATACCCTTCATATCTTTGAACTTGGTTGGAAACAAGTCCTGATACTCATGCAGTAATTTTGTGATCTTATCAATGGTGGCCTCATCCTAGTAATCTCCAACGTTTTCCAGTTTAGGTGTTTGTTCAATTCTAATATTAACTTTCTTGATTTTAATGGGCTTCCTAATAAAAGGTAGTTTGAACCCAGGCCCCTCTATGTATCTCCGTCCTTCAGTCTTTATGATGTTCACATTCCTAGGATCATCATCTTCATCAACATTTATATTGTAACAACCTTTTAATCTCTAAAAAGGTGCAGTCCATTCTTCTTCCTCTTGTTCTACAGGGAGGTTAGGTACCTCCTCAAAAATTTTATGCTTTATAACTTGTAATGCTTGATCTACTGTAGGGTGATGAATTTCAAAAAAAAATGTAGTGATAAAGTTTTGAGTCATACCATACCAATCTGAAGTGGTGAGGTGCAGTTCAACTTATAGATACCAATTGATAGGAGTTGTATCCAACGTGTTAATTAACTTGTGAACCCATTTTTCCCGATGGATGCGTCCATAGAACTATGCTTTATGATATATTAAGTGAAATCATACAGTTCTATCTGGGCACTTAGCTTGTAGATATTTCTCTCTTCTCTCTTCTCAATCTCCTCTCCCTGCACACCCAACTATAGGGTTGATCTTATCACCCAACTGAATATCTTACAACACAAGAATGCTCTCACCCAACACACTCTCTCTCTCTCTACAACAATAGTCATGCTCAATAGCTTAAACAATCATATCAACTAATGACCGACCAATGACCAACCCCACCCCACTCATCTAGGTCTTTATTTGTACATTATATTGACTCTCGAATAACCTTAGGCCAAAAAATAGCTATCAAAACCCTAGATGCTAAAACCCTAAGCATCTAAAACCCTAGGTCCACTTGACCCAGATTTCCAGGGTTTCACTAGCCTATCTTTCCTTCTTTCCCATGAGGTGCTCCAAAGAACTCATTGATGAATTTCTCTTGCTTGTTGAGTTTTGCATGATCTATATCCTTTGTTGATCTATCGTCCTCAATCTTCTCGTCCAACGGCTCGCTTTCCCGTACTTCACTCCATCTTTTATGCTTCTTTGACCCACTTCAACCCAATATCAGTCACCGTGTCTTCCACGTAGTTCATAACTTCACTTTTCATCCTTAATATTCACTTCCTTCCATAACCAAGGGCCAACATTCCTTTATCCTTATTGTTTGAATGATTATGTAAAAATTCAATGCAAATTTGTTTGAATAATAAGTGTCCGGAAAATCGTTTCTAAATGTTTTCTGGTAGAGAATTTTTTGAATGTAATAAGTGTTTCATATTGGAAGGCCAATCATACTTTATTATTGTCAAGAATAGGATCGAGGATGAATAATAAAAATAAATCAAAATGAATGAAAAAGTAAAACATAAAAGAAATCAATACAAGAGAGACATTGATATATGTGGTTCACCCGATATGGGCTACGTCCATGGAGAAACAATCGGTCCTTCATTTACTCTATCTAGAAAAATGAAGGGATAATAGTACAACACATATGTTTCAACCTCCTATTCACTCTCTCATAGTCTCCTCTCTTAGACACGCAATACTATTTCTCACAATACACAATCGTAATACAATTCCCTGTTTAAAAAAAGGGTTTCCTTCTAGGGTAAAAAGGTACCAACATAACCTCCACCATTATATCTGTGACTGAATAATGAATGTCATAGAGAAAACATGAAAT
>ML780100.1:488698-508924 GCA_009831015.1 Picea engelmannii
CTCTCTCTCTCTCTCTCCAGAGATAAGCTACCACCATTCTAGCCAATTTGTGTTCTACAATATTCCACTATTTTATTCATTAATAGAAGTTGGGTTTTCACTGTATTACTATGCTCTCTGTTTTATTTTTGTGTGTGTTTCATCATTTTCTCTATACAATATAGATCAATAGTATGAAAGAAATCTACTCTTTGTTTTTTTCTTTGTGCATGTCCCCAACAAGGTCATGGTATAGAAAGTTGGGTCTCGAGCTAGTTTCACTAGAATATGACCGCTCTCGCCAACCCAAACAACCTCCCATAATGGGGGAAAGGATATATGATGGAGCACATTATGCAATCATTATTTTTCTTGAGGAAACGATTGCACGACAGAGGAAAGAGATGATGGACAATTTCGCTCGGATCCTTCAACAATTGCAAACGATATGTGAGGTACCTTCAATAAGCGACCAATTTGGAGGTCTTACAGGTTTCAAGATACAAGTTAAATTTGATATTCCTTTATTTGAAGGGAGAATATATACAAATGCTTTGGAAAAATGGTTGAATCTTTTAGAGGGTTATTACTGTATTAAAAAAAAAATTGACATTGAAAAGATCACCTTTACGCTCCTTAAATCCATTCCCCATGTCAAAGATTGATGGGAAGGTTACTGGGAGATACCAGACACATATATAACATTCATAAAAGGACCCACTTGTGTGGCCTTTTTTAATTCCCTCAAGGAGGAATTCCACCTTGTTGGAAAGTATGATGATCAATACATGAGATGGACGACTTTGCATCAAAAGAGAGATTAGAGGGTGCTAGAGTACACCAACATTTTCCATACCTTGCACTCAAAGTTGGGTATCAAATACTCTTAGCGGTGCCTAGTTTTGAAATACTGTAGTGGCCTACACAGGTACATCCAAGTAGAGATGAATTTCTTGGATATCTCCTCACCAGGAGATGCTTATCAGTATGCTGTCAAAATCAAGTAGAAATTTAAGAAGTGAAATAAGCAGGAGTTCAATTCTACAAACCTGGCACAACAAAATTATGGTAAAGGAAGAACTAACTCATGGAACAAGGGACAGAGTAGGAATATCCAACTGCAAGACAACTAGTCCAGGCCGCAGTTAAAGGAGGGTAATGATAAGTCGAGAAAGACATTGGAAAATGGTGTGAGTTCCAAAAGAGCCCCTGGCACAACAACATTGAATGTTGCTTGAAATGGTCATTGTTAGCCAAGATTAAAGAAAAATATTCAGACCATGCCTTAGACTTTGATTCAAAACCTGATAAAGGAAAGCAGATTATTGATGCAGAACCTAGTGCTATCATTGCAACTACAAATATCCAAACAGATGAGTCAAAGGAGATTGACGAGGGGGAGCACCTCTTCCATTCTTAGACATTGGTTAAAGGGACCCCACTGCATCTCATTGTGGATAGTGGGAGACATAATAATCTGATATCAATTGAGGTTATCAAAAGATTGAAACTGTCAACAATGCCACACCCCCAACTATACATTATCAATTGGTTGAGCCAGGGACAAGACCTTCTTGTCCGCTAGAAATGCCACCTATCCTATGGAATCAAGCACTTCAAAGATGTGATACTGTGTGATGTTGTCCCACTTCAAGTTTGTGATGTACTTTTAGGACAACCTTATATGTGGAAACATCATGATGTTCATAAATCCTAGCCCCGTAGCATCATTGTTACCTTGGAAGTGAAGATTTTTAGGTCCTATCAAGCTTGCCAACGGGGTATGTCTTTGACCACAGATTGGCTCTAAGTTTCAATTGTTATGTATATGTTTTCTGTTGTTTTAGGACAACGAACATTCCAAGAACTTCTTGTTGATTTGTTATGGTTGTACTTGCAATTTTAGGTGCTCTAGCATGTAGTTTTAGTAACTAGAAGTTAGCACATGCATACTAAAATAAATACAACACACCTAAAGATATTTACAGCTGAAAATAAGCAGATCTAAAAGACTAACACATGCATTTTTGTACACAGGTATTTTTGGTCGACATGACCCTGGATAAAAACCCCCCGGGGAAAACTAGTTTGGAATATATGTCTATATATGAGGAAAGGAGATGGTGGAATACAAAAAGTACAAAATTTATATGAACCTGATACAATAGCAGCCTGATCTAGGATGAAATGCAAGTCCAAAATATCCAGGTGCGCCCCACATACAAGCTCTCAAATCCACTGAAACTGCTCCAAAAGAAAACTGTGAGCTCAGATCTGGAAACCCCTCCACAAGAATGAAGCTCTTTTGGATGGCCTCCCTCTGCAACTGATCTCACTGCAATATGATGGCTATAATTCCTCTCTGCAAATGATGTACCCTCATAAGCAAGTGCGCCCTCCACAGTAGTGAAACCTCCTCAGTAAATAAACAAGGATAGAAGTCAAATACCTCCCTCCATGAAAGCATGCGCCCAAGCTCAAGCCTCCTCATGCAAAAAAACTCATCTCAATGATCCAATTATTCCTCTCCAAGTGAGAAAATGAAGAATGAATGCCTCCTTCACCCTTTGCGCCGCTCTTGAACCTCCAAAAGGAAACCTAAGAAACCAATGGATGAGATCATCTCATCTCCCATATAATCAATGGTTGAGATCTCCCTAAAAGTATATAAGTCAATAAAACACTTTGGGTTAAGTTTCTTAAGTTCACTTTATGTCTCTAATTCACCCACAAAGTGAATTAATAGTCATTTTAGGCATAAATGACTAAATTTCACTTTTGACTTAAAACTCCTAAGTCAAAGTGAAATTAGAAAAAAGTACAAGGAACAAACTATATAGTCCATCCCACATGTGTCAAGGAGAGCAGAAACACATGCGGAACACCTCCCAAGGTACAAAACTCAACACTCCCTCTTACCAAGGAAGGTGTTCCTCACCAAGCCCATCTTGTCTCTGAAGTAGACATGTTTGCCCCTTGGCAAGGCCTTGGTGAGAATATATACAACCTGGTTATTTGTCGATACATACTGCAACTGAACTGCCCCTCTTTGAACCCAGTCACGAATGAGGTGGTACCTAATATCAATATGCTTCAATCGGTCATGAAACACTGGATTCCCAGAGAGTTTTATGCAACTCTAATTATCACAGTGAATGACGGTCGGTGGTATCTCTTGACCAAACAAACCAACCAGCATCTTATGAAGCCAAATGGCATCGCAACTGGCCTGACTGGCTGCCATATACTATGCCTTGACCGAACTCAAAGAAATTGACTTTTGCTTCCAGCTGAACTAGGAAACAAGTCCTGACCCCAAACCAAAGCAACACCCTGAGGTGCTTTTCCTGTTAGCAGCACATCCTACCCAGTCTGAGTCTATGTAGCCAACCAAACTGACTCCATCTCCTCTGACATAGTCTAGGCCATAATCAATTGTCCCAGCAATGTACCTCAAGACATATTTTTCTCCAACCATGTGAACACTCCTTGGCTCAACCATGTACTGACTGAGAGTGTTCACGGCAAAACAAATATCTAGTCTGGTGTTAACTAGATACATGAGTGAGATGATCAACTGCCTGTAAATTGTGGCATCCACCAATTGGCTATCTGAATCACTAAGCTTCTTCCAGTTGGTGATCATAGGTGTAGACATAGGTCTGTAGTCCTCCATCTAAAATCTGCTCAAAATATTTGTTGCATACTTCCCCTTCCCGAGAAATATGTGACCCTACTCCTGCCATACCTCCATACCCAGAAAGTAGTGCATCAATCCAATATCACTCATCTCAAACTCTGATGCAAGTCCCAGCTTGCACTCAACTATGAGATCCTCGACTCCAGTGATGAAAAAGTCACCCATAATGATGAAATAGAGGTTCGGATTAGCATCGCTCTTCTCGAAGCCCATCTGAAGGAAGTAAGTGTCTATGCGAGAATACCAAGCTCAGGGATCTTTCTTCAGTCTATAAATTTCCTTTCTCAAAAGACACACGCGAGTCTCCCTGTCACTCACCTCAAACCCCTATGGCTTCTCTATGTACACCTCCTCATCAATAAAGCCATTCATAAATGTGGTCTTCACATCCATCTAGTGAATGCTCCAACCCATCTCTGCTTCTATGGAAATGATACTCCTGATGAAGGTGTATCTTGAAATTGTTGTGAAAGTCTCATCATAATCGACTCCCTCAATCTGAGAGAAGCCTCGTGCCAAAAAATGGACCTCGTGTTTCTCAATGTTGCCATCTGTAGCAATATTGGTCTTGTAAAACCACCTAGAAGTCACAACTGACTTCCCCACTAGCCTTGGAATCACATCCCAGACATCATTACACACAATGGAGTTATACTCCTCTACCATGGACTCTCTCCAGACCTGTTGGTCCACTGCCTGCGTAAAATTATGTGGCTTTGTATCCTTGATATTAGGATCCCCTACATTCTCTCTGGACTCCTTCAGGGTCTCCTGAAACCATCTAGGTATCCTCTTCCCTGAAGTGGTCAATGGAGAAGTAAGGTCACTGGGCCCAAGAGTGACTGCCTCAGGACTCATCTCAACACTCTGAGATCCTAAAGTATGCGTCCCATCTAAGGTTTGTACCCCATATGACTGAACACGCTTTGACTGTGACCTTGAAGCTGTGCATGGTGACCCTGTCACCTCTGATACTGGTGTACATGAGAGCTGAGTTTGTGCGATACTGCAATTAGTGCCTCTGCATCATCCTCAACTCCAATTCTCAACTCAAGATATCTCTGAAAATCCCTATCCTCCTCAAATATGAAATCTTTTCTCACCACCACT
The DNA here is from genome assembly GCA_009831015.1 of Picea engelmannii. Lineage (NCBI taxonomy): Eukaryota > Viridiplantae > Streptophyta > Pinopsida > Pinales > Pinaceae > Picea > Picea engelmannii. The sequence continues at coordinate 493,488 of ML780100.1, forward strand.
CTCCTAAGTGGCGGAATGTAGATGTGATAGGATTTGGACACCTCTAAGTATCGAACTAGAATCCTCTACTGGGTTGTGGGGTCTATCTTTGTCCTCCTCTTCGAGGGGACATGAGAAAAGGTCAAGCACCCAAAGATCCTGATGTGCTCGACATCGAGCCTCTTACCAGTGAAGGCCTCCTCAGGAGTCCGCTTCCCCAATATCTTGTGGGGACTCCTGTTTTGTAGGTAAACTGTAGTAGCACATGCCTCTGCCCATAAGTACATAGGAAAACTTTGATCATGCAGCATGGATCTCGCTGCACTGGTAATGGCTCAGTTCTTCCTCTCGGAAACCCCATTCTGCTAGGGGTTGTGGGGTACAGTCACATGTCTTATAATGCCATGTTGAGAACAAAAGTCTACAAATTGTCTCAAGGAATACTCTCCCCTGTTATCTGACCGCAAGACTTTGATCCTCTTTCCCAAATGGTTCTCCACAAGAGCTCTAAACTCTTGGAACCATGTGAAGACCTCACTCTTGGACTTCAGGAAATAGATCCAAGTATTCCTCGTGTATTCATCAATAAATGTGAGACAGTACTCACAACCACTGAAGGAACTCTGATTCATGGGCCCACACACGTCCGTGTCTACTAAATCTAGTATCCCAGCTGACCTAGTGTCACTGTTGGGGAATGATGCCTTGGTAAAATTTCCATGTGCACACCCTCTACAAACATCCTGATGCTCTGTACTAATCTGTGGCACTCCGGTCACAACCTCTCTTAGTCCTCCGAGAGCTCCATGATGTAGGTGGGCCATCCTACGATGCCATAACTCACAACTCTGTCTAATGTTGTCGTTGCTCGCTACTAATGCATGAAGTGGCTGAAAAATCAATTTGAACATTTTCCCATCCCTCACTCCAATCACCTGTCCTGAGGAAAGTGAAGACCCTCGAGGACGAATGAGTACCTCGGTGCCTCTGAATGTCACCTCAAGACCTCTATCCTAGAGGGTGGAAACTAAAATCAAATTCTTCTTCAGCCCAGGGACATAGAGGAAAGATCTTAATGATATAGGTGGCATGTTATCTCTCTGAAAGGTAACTGTACCAATCCCAACAACTCTAACCAATGTGTCATCTCCAAGAGCAATCTCCATTCTGAACTTGGTGTCTCTGAGATCAGAAAAGTCCTCTCAAACTCCAGTCATATGGCTCGAAGCTCCACTATCAATATACCATATATTGGGTGTTGTCTCAACTGAAGTGCAACATATGATGAAAGCACACTCTCTCTAAAACTATGTCTGAAAATCTGCCTCCTCTGTTGTAGTTGCGGTACCACCCCTCTTCTTCTTCCTGTTCGGACACTGTCCAACATAGTGCCCGAACTTATTACAAACAAAGCACTTCACTTTGCTCATATCTCTCTTCTGACCACTACCCTAACCACTGCTTCTCTCTCCTCCACTTCCCTATGGTTGTTATTGGATAAATCCGTAAGTGCGGACACAAACCGATCTCCCTAGATCCACCTGGATCTAGAACAAAGAAAGACAAAATGATACTCTTTCCCTAGATTTTAAGTATTGAATATACTAGAAGATACGATCAAAGAACATACCTTATGATCGCTTCCTTTGGTCTTTGTTTCTCCTGCTTCGCTCCAATGCTCTCATACAGTCAAGATCAAAACAATACAAACCAACCGAAGTGAAGAAAACACTATGTATTCAATAGCCAATCTATGTATATGATCAAGGAGTTAAACAATAAAGTGGAACTAACTTTATGGGAAAGGGATACATTACTGTATTATATTGATGGAAAGTAAAGATTACAACCTGAGCCTTGATGTTGCAAACTTCCTTTCAATGGCCCTTAGCTCTGACACACACACTTGCTCACTTGCATGAAGAAGATCAACCACCTTTGATAAACTTGTTGGAGTTCTCTAGTTGTTGTAGCTTCAGTCCTTCACACAGTCTTTCACTAATTCTCCAATGTCTCACTTAACCTTGTTTGCTTCTAACCTTTTCCATGAGAATCCCTTCAATATATAGGAGATAATGAATTAGTTACTTGGATAAGAATGATCCCAAAATATCAGGAAATCTAGTACTTAGATAATCATTCGAATGCCATCTCATCCTTCTAGAAGATTCCCTTCTAGAAGCTTCGAGAATTCATATTTTTCCCTTCTTTATAAAGAGTTTGCACCCTAGTAGTTAGACACAGTGTGAACTTCTCGCACCCTGGCTTAAGGAGGCCTGCGAGAATCATTCTTTCTCGCAGGTAAATGTATTAGCAGCCTGCAAACCTTCCTCAAAAATGTGATTTCTAGAAAGAGATGAAGGTAACTTTTCTCAGGAGAAAGTTCTAATGAAGAGCCTAAGTACACCATCATCAATACATCATCATGACGACCAAAGTTATGGGTAACAGAATTCCCCCCAAAGTATGAGGTTGGAACTAGTGACATCCGATAGACTTTGTAAGTTGCATGTGTGTGTCGAAAACCAGGAGCACATCTAATCGAAAACCTGCAAACACCCAAGCGTCTGCAGAATATCATATATACCAATTTTGAGGTAGGCATTCCCATACTCAAATCACAGACTGATGACATTATAGACAAAGTTCATGGCCACCAATCATACACTGTGGATCCATGCCATCAAAATATAGCATAGCCACCTGGATACACTGTGGATCTATGCGAGAAATTTCAAATCGAGATGACATAGCCACAAAACATACACAGTGGATCTATGTGTCGCAAATTATACATACTCCATCGCAACCTGGATCAAAAATATAATATCCAAGGTCTTCAATCTCGTCACCCAAAGTACAAATCTAACCATGTGATTACATGTGTTGAAGTTGAACATGGTAGAAACCACTTGATTACCGGTCATTGATGAGACCGTTAACAAGTGCGAGGGAAATCACCATTGATGTCAATGACTCCCAAGGTACTATAGTACAATCCATCGACTGTGAATAAATGAGTTGATGTCGAACATTCGATGGAATCTTTCGATCAGGGGTCAATGATGTAAACCCACTATCGAAAGCGAGGAAACTTGCCATTGAGGCATGCAAGCTCCAAGGTACTAAATAATTTCTAAGTCTTGATTCTGGATAATGAGCTGAAGTCGATGGAACAAAACTTGTCACAGAAGGGCCTTGATGTATCTCCCATCAATGACACGAAATGAGTAATAGATTTTGAAGGTGAAACAGAGCATTTTGCAAATCGAACTAGACACAGGGAAGGCCGACACGAAGAGAATGGATAACTGCAGATGGCCGACTCAATATAGGTTTCAGATGGACTTCTCTTGAACATATGAACGACACAACCAATGATTTGGTAGCATTGACTCAAAGACGACACAGGGAATGAACTTGTAGCAAATCGAATGAGAGACAAATGGATTTCCCAAACCAGCTTCAAATGATGAATAAGGGGTGTCATGTTCAAGAGAGACACTTACTGCCAATCAATACGAAAAATGAAACATATTCCTTTCCCAAATTTTTCCCCACCATTTCTGGCAAGTACCTCTTTATTTTTACGCAAGCTTGAGGAGGATAAAATATGCTTGTTGATATAAGCTCATCCTTCGGACGAGTCCCTCGGAGTATGTTTAACGAACCCTAAGAAGGAGTGGTTCAGTCCCATCATGGGTCTGTCAATGTTTGTTTAACGAGTCCAGAGATAGTAAACTCGAATGTTTTTCAAGATTATAGAGTTTGGAAAAAACACTTAAAAGAGAACTCTCTCAGTTCCTTTTTCGTCAAATAGTATGGATGAGACCAAAAAAGAGAGAAATTATCGCTCACCAGACGCGTACTTCAAATACTTTATCGAGCGTGAAAATAGCAAGGTCGCTCAACGATCTTTTCATGTTTAGAGAGTCTGAAAAGAGCTTAAAGAGGACTCCAGGGGGTTCCTTTTTTCGTATAACCTTGTGGAGCCCGAAAAAGTGATAAAACTATGCTCGATCATGTTCTTATGTTTTTCATGAGCACAAGAACGAACAAAAACGATGCTCGAGGTTTTATGTGAAAACCATAAAAAACCATCAAAAACACACCATAACGGAGAAAAATATGTCCATAACCCTGTATGTAATCATTAATGTCATCACACCTGCAAGTCATTACACTCATCTTGATATTAGGAATTAGGTTTAATCAATAAATAAGCATAAAAACCCAACATGACATAGTAAAAAGTAAATCAAATGAGTAAATAACCATTTTTACCATATCATTTCCCATTTCCATTATTGAGCCCCAAAACCCCCCTTTTACCCTCCAAATTTGGTGTCGATTTTCGGGAGCTACAAGAGATCATTCAACGAGCCGTCTGCAGCATTAAGGTAAGATCTTCATCCTTGACATTTTCATGATTTAAATTTTTTATTTCATTGGTTAGTTTTCCAATTTCAAGTGGTTTTTTGAACCCTACATGCGCGTTGGCATTCTCGCAGGAAGCCCATACGGGGTCTGTGAGAATGATGCATTCTCACAGGTGAGCCTTAATCCACCTACGAGGTTCTCGCACTATGCTAATGGGGAACCTGCGAGAACCGCAAACTTCATTTTTTTTTTTAAATATTTAGCCAATGAAAAAGATCTAGATCATGAACAAAATCATTAATCCTCCTTTTATGTTCCTTGTGTAGATAAATAGCCCTAAACATGGTGCTTGAGTGGCGTGAACGAGAACATAAAGAGGATAATGCAAATGCAGAGAATCATCCTCCCACCATAGCTGCATTGAGATATTGTGGGCTCTTAAAATACTTTCGCATCCCGGGCATGAGGACCCAAGTCAGACTATTGGAGTATCTAGTCCGTATGTGGGACCCAGATCAACAAGTTTTCAATGTAGGAGCTCACACATTGTCCATAGACATTGAGGACATATAATTTTTGACTGAATTGTCCAGGCGTGGGTATTATGTCAGCCTGACCAGTAGTAGAGGTGGTGGGTTAAAGATGAGTGAGTACTGCAATCAATACTGTGTACCTGAGGCTGAGAGGAAAAAGGGAAAAGTGGCTATATGGGGGGTACAAGACTTGACCCTCCGCACTATCCTTTTTACTATAGCTCGGATGGCCGGGAGTTCTTCTCCTCATATGGCATTACAGAGCTACTTCCAGTACGCCATCGAGTATACTGAGCCTCGAGTATTCAACTGGGAAAATGTTGTGCTTCGCAGTATCAAAAGGCAATTAACCAAATGCAGGCGAGGTGAATTGAAACAATTTGGTTATGGATCTTTGTTAGTGTCCTTCTTCCTTGAGAGGGTCCCCATATTTAGACTACAGGTTGAGTGGGACTTCCCGGGTCCTAGGGATCCAAGAATGCTGAGATGGTGTCGATTCATGGCCCGACACGTGGCAGGACCAATCGTCAAGTACGACGATATTTTCTTTGACTGGCTTAAAAACCATATGTTTATGGTCGATGATTATGCTTATGTTGGGTTGGATTTCCAGGGAGATCTGGATTTAGCACTGCCTGAGGACGCTCAGTGGGGAGACCTTGGTAAGAAGTACATGCATTTTCTCTTTTTAAATGTTTTTGAATTTTTTTTTATCATATTCAAATGTTTTTGTTTTATATATTTATCCAAAGACTAACACAAAATGTTTGTTGATAACACAGATGTTGGACCGTATAGACCTCCTGGCACCTCTCCTATCCAGTGACGAGGAGAGGTAGCAGCAGCACCACCACAGTATGCCGAAGATTATCAGGTGGTGGAACAAAATTTAGAGGGCCTGACAATAAACATTCCAGATATGACTCTGGAAGAGGTTCCACGGTGTGATCAACGTCACACTATAGGGGTATCAACAGCTATGGGTCGATTGCTCTGTAGGGTTGCTAGGGCAGTCGTGTGTTACCATGAACGTTATCCGTGACGTCACTTTGTAGAAGCTATAAGATTTAATTTTTTGATATTTTGGTCTTCGGACAAACTTTTTGTAAAAAACAAACTCTTTTGATCATTATATATACATATGGTTTCTATCGGTTTAATTTATATTGTGTGAATTTTAATGTGTTTGATTTATAAATGGTTCAAATTTCTATCCAATACATAATTAGCCAATGCATCTGTTAATGTATTAAGACATCTAGGAATATGTTGATATTCAATGTGATCAAAATATCGTTCCAAGAGACGAATTCGCAAATACACCCGTAACAAAGTAGGACTTCAGATAGAGTAGATATTACTTAGCTGTAGGACTACAATCTGCGATTCAAGTCGCACAACCAAATGACGAATTCCGAGTGAGATAGCATCAACCAATAATTCAATAACGGCGCTATACTCTTCGATGTTGTTGGTTGCACGACCAAGACATACACCTCGTAAAGATATAAGTTTGTTTGTTGGGGCATAGATTGACCACGCAGTGGAAGCTAGGTTCCGAGTGCTACGGCTAGCACCATCAACGAAGCCAATATAGGGTAGCGAAGACTCCAACATCTGGAAATCAAACACAATGTCACATAAGGGAAAAGACCAGATAACGTCAAAAGAAAACTAAAGTAACACAAAGTATGATACATAAAATACAAGTACTTGTGCACAAATGATTTATGCATAGTACTTCTTTAAGTACAACCCATTCCCGGGTTCACTCAAAGGGATACCATCGTAATCGACCAGCTCATATGCTCCTTTTTCCAAAACTCGGTGAACAATATAAGGACCTCACCACATTGGTTCGAATTTCCCAGCTATTAACACATCTCGATCCTGTTCATAGAGAATAACAAGATCACCTTCAGAGAAAACGTGAGGCTTGACATGCTTGTCATACTGTGCCTTGACACGTTTCTTCTGGGCTTCTATTACTAGAGTGGCATCTCGTCGAGTTTCATCTAATCGCATCAGATACAATAGACGTTCTTCTTCAGCAGAAGTATTGGGTAAGAGTTCGACAGCTAGCTTCAGAGAAGGTATCTCACATTCTATAGGAAGAATGGCTTCCACACCATAGACAAATCAAAAGGGTGTAAACCCAGTAGCAGATTTGACAGATGTCTGGTATGCCCACAATGCCGAAAACAACATCGTGTGCCATCTTGTTTTATGAATTCCTATCATCCGTCGAAGCATAGTTATAAGAAATTTGTTGATTTCTTCGACCTAGCCATTAGCTTGCAGATAATAGGGTGTTGAGTTATCATGACGAAGACCCAACTTTTTCGTAAGTTCCGACATCATAAAATTCCTAAAATGACTACCGTGATTAGTGACAATAGCTTGGGGAACACCAAAACGAGCTATGACATGGTTAAAAAGAAACAACGGTGTAGTCTTTCCAGTATTATCGAATGTTGGCATTGCCTCGACCCATTTTGTAAAGTAATCAACAACTATAATGATGTAACCATGCCCTCCGGCCGAGTGAGGGTGACATGTCATGAAATCAATGCCCCATTTTGTAAAAGGACCAACTGAGACTACAGGATGAAGAGGATTAGGATGTGACCGAATTTTCTGATTGTAGGTCTGACAGGCATGGCATTTCTGAACGGCAGTAATCCAGTCGTTGAACAAGGAAGGCCAAAAATACCCTGCGTGTTAGATCTTTTGGGTAGTAGCATACCCAGACATATGACCACCACATGCTCTAGAATGGCAGTCATTCAGAGCTTTCTCAGATTCGTCAAATGTCAGACAACGTTGAAAAAAAGAGTCAATACCCTAACGGTAAAGAGTATCCCCCAAGATAATGTATTGACGAGCTTGATAGTGGATGCGACGTCGTTCCGTACTAGACAAAGTAGGCCGGAAAGTCTGGGTTTGGAGATATATAATGGTATCCCCATACCAAAGATCGTCAGTGTTAATAAGGAAAAGAGATTCATCGGGTATTGAATCTACTGCTACCTTTTCCGTGGCAGAGTGAGGAAAATCGCATATTAACTCAGCAAAAACTAAGGATTTCTTAGACGTGGCATGATCGAAGTCCAAGTCAAACTCCTGGAGTATGACAATCCATTTGGAGTATTTTCCCCCTAGCAATTGACGTGTCAAAATGTGTTGCATAGGGTTGCAATGAGAAATCACTATAGTTTTCCTTGAGAGAATATAATGCCGAAAGCATTGAATGGCTTGAACGACAGCCAAAGCCAGTTTTTCAACATATTGATACTTTATTTCAGTTGATGTGAGACTTTGACTCAAGTAATAAATAACATGTTCATCGTGCGCATCATCCTCTTGGACGAGAACCATGCCAATGGTATACTCCGAGGCAGCAAGATAAAGAAAATAATCACGACTATAATTAGGAGGAAAGAGAAGCGGAGCTCACGTTAGGGACAACTTCAAAGACTCTAAATCATTGTTGGCCACGGTATCCCAGACGAATTCTGAATCATTCTTTAGTATATGCGTAAAACCATGAGTAATCTTGGCGTAATTAGGGATGAAACGACGAAGAAAGTTTTCTTTCCCCTGCAAAATTTACAACTGGCACAGTGTAGAAGGAGGAGGGAGATTAAGAATCGCCTCAACCTGAGGATCCACCCGGATCCCTTGACGTGAAACGATGAAACCTAGAAGATGGTCGGATTCTACGCAAAAAACACATTTATGAGGATTTAAACGGATACGATAGAACTGACAACGAATGAAAATGGCTTGGAGATGAGTGGGGTGATCGACTAAGTGTAAAGAATGAGCTGGTAAATCGTCCAAATAGGGTTGAACGATATGATTTATATCATGAAAAGAATAAGACATAGCACGTTGAAACGTCGCGCCAGAGTTCTTAAGACCGAAGGGAAGTTTCCTATAGGAAAAAGTACCCCAAGGACAAATAAAAGTATTTTTATGTTGGTCCTTGGGAGCGATGTTAATTTGATTATAGCCAGAGAAACCATCCATGAGAGAGAATATTTCACTTCCGGCATAGTCATCGACAATCTGGTCGACGAAAGGGGTTGGAAAGTTGTTCTTTGGACAGGCTTTGTTAATATCCCTATAATCAACACATACACGAATACTGCCACCTTTTTTATCAATCGATACAGGGTTGGAAACCCATTCTGTCAGAGCCACGGGATAAATAAAGTCGGCCTTAAGAATTTTTTCAACCTCAAGCTTGATAGTCGTTGCTTTACATGGGTGGACTGGACGAAGGCATTGCCAGACAGGTTTAGCTCCAGGGTATGTCTTTATCTCATGTACAACAATAGTAGGGTCGATACCGGGCATCTCTTCGTAACTCCAGGCGAAGATATCACGAAATTCTTTGAACAGAGATGTATAGGTGACAATTTCATCTGGAGAACACAAAGCTCCAATATGAACATTTTCAACTATCCCAGGTTTAACGGATATATCAATGGGAATCGTGGGAGAGATGTTACTGAGGTTCCCTTCAGCAAACACATCATGTGTAGATCCGGGAACGGTTGATATGACAACAACGGTCGACGGAGTCGAAATCCATTGGTAGTTCTCGATAGTGTGTTGTTCTAAAAAGAGTATGGAACGATGATGCCCATCATCCCAAGGGGTGTCCTCCATGACGGACATGATCATCTCGTCAGTGGGAAAGATGACACGGAAAGGATCGGGAGACAACTCATCAAGAGAGGGGGTAGAAAGTGTTGTCGATTGAATGGCGTGATAAGCAGACTCAACCGGACTTAACGACATGACATCGCCGAAACGAGTGTGATCTCTAGGGTCAGGGACTATCCAAGGGTCAGAAGACACAGGAAGTTCATGCAGTATGGTGGAGATCATATTGATAGAAGCAACTGATGGGCGCGGAACATCGGACGGTGGAATGGGGAAAGTACCCATTAACGAAGAGTCTTTTAAAAGGCCTACACCGACATTCTCGTAACCCGAAGGGGTTTTAGCTATAAATGATACGTTACCAGTGCAAGTATCGGAATTGAAGAAGGCAAGTTGGTCAACAGCAACTACCTTTCCTTGATGAGGAAAACGTACTACATGAAAAAGTGTTGACACAAAAGCACGCATGGAATCTATCCAGCTACGACCAAGCAGAAGATTATAATCAAGGGGAGCATCGAAGACTTCCTCTTCAACTTGGACTGTCTTACCTTCTAGGGTAATGGGCAACGATGGAAGAACACCGTAAGGATTAAAACCAGAGCCATTAAAGGATTTCAGAGTATTTTGTGATTCATTTAAGGGAGGAGAGCCAATGGCTTTCCAACAAGCAAAAGACATTACACACGTAGAGGCACCCTCATCGATAACAGTTCGACAAATGTTCTTGTCAGAGACAACAACTTGAATTTGAAATGCGAGTTGAGGGGGTAACCTTGGAATATGATCTTCCAAGTCAAAGACTATTAAATTCGTATCTGTTGGGTCAATTCTACCTATAGCTTTCAACAGATCCTTCCATTGTGCAGGACAAGACTAAAGGACTTCAAGGGATGACATTGTTGAAGGTGCCTGGGCCAAATCTTCCACAATACTGTAGTTCTGGGCTGCATGAGCATGAGGATTGAAAGCTTATTTCCTAATGACACCTTTTGGGGGTGGTCGCAGAACTGTATCAAGATTCGGTCGTTCGAGATGAAGAGGACCGTTGGTAGGTGGTGTCGGTGGAGAGGGTTGTACCAAAGAAGGAGGTAAATCATCAACCTTCTCCTTAGACAGAGTATAATATTTGTCTCTAGTCGTGAGTGCAACGTTATTTGTCTTAGAATCACCGGTACACATCAAAACATATGATGTCGTAGAAGTAGATGGTTGGTCATGGATGACCAACTGAGCCTTTTGGTGAGACGGGAAGGGTTGTGACAAGACGACCGGTGTAGATGGTTTAGGTGTTCCTTGAAGGAACTTAGTGACCTTGGCACGTCGTGGACAATCCTTCGTGTAGTGATCGTCACCACAGATAAGGAAAGGGTAGCGGGGTTTGCGCTTATCACGATCTTCAACAGGGGTATTTTTAGGCTGCTCTGTTTGATTATTATTTTTTCCCTCCTTATTCTTGCCTCTCCCTTTTTTCGATTTATTTTTACCAGTCAGGGTAGATTGAACAACGTTCACCTCAGAAGTTTTACTGGTGGGAGTGGCAGGAGACGGAGCATTTTGAACATTAGAAGAAGTAGATTTAGGGGTTGTACTTGAAACAAAATGTGAGTGGGCTTGAGCAGTACCAATCACGCTGTCAGCTGCATGTGAGGCAGCTAGAGTAGTTGAAGTGCTGGAAGTACCAAGACGAGGTAACTCAGGTAGTAAATCATAAAGTGTTCCTATTTGCGAATAAACGAGATCAAGATATTGAGCACGACTTATAGCTTTATCTTTCGTGACAACACCACCCATGGCAATGTCCTTACCGATTTCATTCACAAAGGATTTTGTAAACCATTCTACCAGTAACTGATCAGGGAGTTCAAGTTTAATGAGACGTTGTCTCCTTCACCACTCATGCATATGATCAGATATATGAGTGCCTTTAGTCTATTTGAAGGAAGTCAGAATCTCAGTCCCAGTATCATAATGGATCGGTAACTGGTAATGTGTAAGAAAATCCATAGCTAGGGTGTTAAAATCAGAGAAGAAACCTCGTGGCAATTCAATATACCACTTCGCAGCAGAACCTATAAGGGTTCGTTGAAAAAGACGTAGACGAATAGAATCATCCATCAACGAGTTGGATGAACACCATAGATGAAAATTCATAACGTGATTGTTCGGGTCCTCTCCCACTTTGCCATCGAATTTAGGAATGTCCGATGGAAGCTTGGCGGGAATAGCAGGCCATTGGGGAGAGTGACGAATAGGATCGTTTAGAATCCTAGACAAATATGGAAAATCCAAAGTAGCAAGAAAAGGTAATTGTCAATTCACCTGCGGGTACTGGTGACTTTGGGGTAAAAGCCCTGTTGGGAAACCAGTAGGCCCGTATGCAGTCTACCCATAGTGGGAAGACACCGGCTGATTCGGTGGTGGCTGGAGAGGATAGTAGTTCCAAGGATTATAACCTTGAGTTTGAGTAGGGACCTGAGGTTGAGCATTTTGACCCTGACCCCAAATAGGATTAGGTATACCTGGATATGGTTGGCCTATAATAGGGATAGGCTGTTTGCCCCCAGTCGTTTGAGGAAGATTTTGTAACATCTGATTCCAATACTGGGCCAAAGCAGGAGGTATATTTTGTCCAAAAGGTGGGGTTGGTCCCCCTATCGTAGGTGGAGTACCAACCGAAATTTGTGTTCCAATCGTAGGTTGTGTAGTAATTGTATTATGTCCGGTAAGGAAATGGAATCGTACCACCTTGTCCACCAACGGGAATCTGCAAGTTTGGTGTAATGGACGATATAGTGCCACTAGGAGTAGGATTGCTGAAAGGAAATTGAGGGAGTGTCGAAATAACACTGGGAATAGGGTTCCCATGAAAAGAAGGACCACCAGGAGTACCAGAAGGAGTTTTCGGAGGTGTTGGATTCGAAGCATTCAACAAAGCATTCAACGCATGGTAGTCGGGTGGTAGTGTCGGAGTAACATGGGGCATTCGCTGGGTGTTTATAGGAGGAAGACCAGCTGTAGTGAACCCAGTTGGGACACTCATAGTAATCGCAAGATGGGCCATCTCGGCAGGGAGAGTAAAGTGATAAGTAGTATTCATCGGTACAGTCTCTATCTCAGAAAACACTGGAGAGTTGATTTCAGAGATGACAGGCAACTCAGGACTAAAGAGGGGCTTGCGAACGTCGCCTGACCAAAAAGGATCTTGGCCTTCTACATTGGGGAAGGGCCCAACAGGTGATCCAAAAGAGGTAACAACTACGCCTCCAGAAGAATTTAATCGCACAAAAGGTCATTCACCACGGAAAATTCGATAGTCCTCTCTAGTATTAGTAATTCAAAAAAGTTCTAAAGATTCAGTTGATTCCACTTGAGGTGTGGTAACAACTGCGACTTCACCGTGCTAAGGAGAGTCCTCAGGTGTAGCAGTAGGCAAGGGTTGTGACTCGTCCAGATGCTCTGGAGATAAACCCTGCATTCTACATGAGTGATGTGGGGGAGCTATTGTAAACGAATGACAATCTCCACAAAGAAATTCCTATGGCCAACTTCAAGAAACAAACAACACGCACTAGTAAACAAAATCTAGGAAGCAACACCAAGCAAACAAGACCTTCTAATTTTGAAGCAACTAGTTGGTGATGAAATCCAACGTCACAACAAAGAGACGAGAAGGGGAGGGGCTAGAGTGGAAAAGTTACGTTGATTAACTGCTTGACGGACTTACACCCTGGTGCAAGCTCCCACACACAATCGTGGGTATACCCTCCAAGGAGCCCGAGTGAGTTTGGTCAATGTCAATTCTAGATACCGTGAAGACTTTCCCCTCCATAGTCACCTTGGGTAAGAACATAGAGATATAGGTCACTAAGGTCACCACAAACAACAGTAAGGCCTGGGGGAACATTCGACAGTCTGATCCACACGCAAGGGCAGGGTATCTAGCCCGAAATCAACTCAAAAGGCTTCCACTCATCATTGTGGGTATACCTCCGAGTGATCCCCGTAATACGTGAAATCTCTACACTGATGTCAACAAAGCAGGGTGAGTAACTCTGCCAACACCAATGCGACCTAGTGCTTGACCCTTGTGTGAGAAGGGCTTCCCAAGACAATATGTTTCAAATGGAATTTAACACTCCCTAACTCAATATGCTATTGTGTGTTTTGAGATTTTGGAGAGTGTATCTCTCTTCTTACTCCAAAGCACTAGCCTAGATAAATGTTGGTGTAAAAGATCCCTAGAAAAGAGTTACTAGATAAATTTTATAATTACGCAATGTTCTTAAGAGCTGTTGTTTACTTAAAGGTAATAGAAATGAAACTTATGTTGTATAACTTTGACCCAAACAATGCAAGGATGAGAATGAAATGTATCACTTTTTGTTCAATGAATCCTATATATGGGAGAGAGAGAAGTTTTCTAGATCAACCCTGTACTACAATGCAAAATTTCCTTTCAAATGGCATCACAAACAATCACTTATCAAATGACAATGCTCTATGTGTCTTTTTCAAATACTTCAACAATCTCTAAAATTTGATTTTTCAATGTTTTCTAAAAGACAAAAACAATTTTTTGAAAGAAAAGCTTGTTGTTCACTTTCCAAAAAGAACCCTCACCATACCAATGAGAGAGCAGAAAAATCAAATCATAAAGAATCAAGCAATAACAACCCAATCAACTCTTTCAATGAAAGCAAAAATAAAGAGCAAACCAATTAGTCTTCTCCATGCAAACGAAAATGTTCTTTCAAACCAATAAGCAAATGAGAAAAACCAAGTACTCAACTTTCAACCAATCACTGGTTGTCAACTAATCAAACGCACTGAGAATTTGAAGTCAGAGTGAATGGTTTTGCCAATAAGAGTCAAGAAACGAAAGTCAAGACACAAAGGACAGGAAAAACCTTGAAACCCTAAAACTATTCACGCATGCAAACTAAAGCAAGAAATATATCAATCAATGTTCAAAGAAACTTATAAGAGGTAATTCAACTGATCTGAGCAATTAGAAATACCAAAACTCAATTTCAAAATTTTTAAAAATCGTGTTCGCAGGTAAGCAATATTACACAGTGCGAGAATCTATGATTCTCGCAGGTGACCTTTTAGCAAGGTGCGAGAACCTTGCACTAAAACCTATGTGCAGGGTGTGAACCCTCCCAATTCTCGTAGGCTGCAATGAAGTGCAGTGCGAGAATTCCTGAACATATCCAAAAATTTGAAAAATGAAGTAAAATTCCAAAAAGCTTCTAGACTCAGAAGGTCTATCAGGATATCCTGAAGACTCAGAGATTGATAGGACAGGAGAAAAATGAAACTAGAGAAAATGGCCATAGAAAAATGCAAAAGGACACAAAGAAAAAGGGATTGTTCCCCAACGGAGTCACCAATTTTGTTATTGGATAAATCCATATGTGCAAACACAAACCGATCTCCCTAGATCCACCTGGATCTAGAACAAAGCAAGACAGAATGATACTCTTTCCCTAGATTTTAACTATTGAATATACTAGAAGATATGATCAAAGAACATACCTTATGATCGCTTCCTTTGGTCTTTGTTGCTCCTCCTTCGCTCCAATGCTCTCATACAGTCAAGATCAAAACAATACAAACCAACCGAAGTGAAGAAAGCACAATCTATTCAGTAGCCAATCTATGTATATGATCAAGGAGTTAAACAATAAAGTGGAACTAACTTTATGGGAAAGGTACACATTATTGTATTATATTGATGGAAAGTAAAGATTACAACCTGAGCCTTGATGTTGCAAACTTCCTTTCAATGGCCCTTAGCTCTGACACACACACTTGCTCACTTGCATGAAGAAGATCAACCACCTTTGATAAACTTGCTGGAGTTCT
>ML780101.1:26754-54232 GCA_009831015.1 Picea engelmannii
CCTTGACACCTTCATGAGATACAATATGACCCAAATACTCTACCTCCTTCACTCCAAAGAAACATTTGGATGGTTTGGCATATAGTTGTTTCTCCTTTAGTAGTTGTAGCACCTTGTCAACATGTCACACATGATCCTCCCAATACTTGCTATAGATTAGTATATCATCAAAAAATACTAACACAAATTTTCTAAGGGAGGGCTTGAAAATGGAATTCATCAACCCTTGGAATGTGGAAGGTCCATTTGTAAGGCCAAAAGGCATGACCAAAAATTCATAATGGCCTTCATGAGTTTGGAATGTTGTTTTTGGGACATCTTCTTCCTTCATTCTAATATGATGATACCCTTAACGAAGATCCAGTTTTGTGAAATAGATTGCTCCATGTAGTTCATCTAACAATTCATCAATGACGGGAATGGGAAACTTATCTTTAATAGTGATCTTGTTGAGCTCTCTATAATCTTGACACATACGCCATGAGCTATCTTTCTTGAATACCATTACCACTGGTGCGTCCATGATTGAAGACATGAAAATCTCAATATCATCAGTTTTATTTGCGCCTACCATCTCTTGAGATCCCTTACCTTCTAGGATTAAGATCTCATCATTCAGGTTCACCCTCCAACAATCTAAATCACCATTGGTGAGAGCTTCAATATTGTTCTTGTTGGCTATATGAACGGGAGAATCAATTACAATGTCCTCAATATCAATTAATTCCTCTAAGCATACAGAGTAGATGTCCTCAATATCAATTAATTCCTCTAAGCATACAGAGTAGATGTCATCAATATCAATTAATTCCTCTAAGCATACAAAGTTGTTTTCGTCATATCTTGACTTCATGCCTTTTGGGAGAATTTCATCTAGCATCTCGGTTTGGCCGAAGTCGAAGGTTGGAATACACATGTCCACATATTTTGATTCATATTTAACTTCTTATGTATATTACTTAATCATTTCTTCACACCCTTCTCCAACATAAGCAAATTCATGGTTCTGGTGATTATTGCCATTGCTATTGGGATGAATCAGATAATCTGCAGCCACTACAGTAGATAGATAAAAATCTTCTACATTAGAACAACAAGAAGGAGAACTAGAAAACGACATCCTGGCTGAGGAATTAATATTGTCGTTTTGACAGCTGGCGCAATAGTGTTGGGGTTGGAGTTCAATTTGATCCCAACATTGCATTTGCATTGAATATCTTCTTCATCTTTCTTTTTCGCAAGCTTGACCTTCAAATCGAGTTTGTAGATATGCTGGCGGAGGTGGAACCCTGAAAATCTCACAATAATGTCTTCTTGTGCTAGAGAAAATGGGAAACATAGAGGCATCATGAGATAAGTACTCATAAGTATGGGCTTGTTTTATCAATGCATCCCTCAGAGCAATCTCCATCTCATCCCCACTTTCAATTACAACGTTGTCTTGCAAAGATGATATCCCAAACTCATCCACTGACTCAAACGGCCTGTAACCTCCTTGTGTAAGAATAGCACTAATAGAAGGGTAGCTGGCGTGAGCATCCTTCATGTCTTGCTGCAATAGATGTTGATCATAATTTTCATTTGAAACGGAAAAGAAAGTTGGAAGAAATGACCCACAATTAAAACTGGAAGTAGACCCTAAGATATTATGTTGTTGCACAAGAAGTTGTTGAACATCCAATGGTCATTGAGATTGAGATGCATATAATTGATTTTGTCTGCAACTACAACTCGCTAAGCCTGTAATACATCTGGTACTCATCTTCTTTTGTGTCTGTGGCTGCACTATTATTAATTCTTCATCATGACCACTAGCAATATAGCAGGCAACAACCTACTCCTTGGTCTTCTTGATTTTCTTCTTGTTTCTTCTACACTTCTAATCATCCTCTAATCCAACCAGTGATCTCTTGTTGGAAACACCCATATAAGACCTACCGAACAGAGTAAATGTTCGGTTTCATGTTTTGCATTCATATCGTGGCTGCAATATTTTGGAAATGGATGATAAGAATGTGCAGTTATGATAACGATTTCCTAATGGGCAAATAGGCTTATAATTTCTGCAATGTGTCTTAATATCTTATTGTATGGCTTCATCAAGTTGAGAGAAAGTGCAACTATTTGGAAGAATTCTGTAAGATTCTATAATATCCCTTAGCTGCTTCTGTTGGTGATCATGAATGATATCAATTTCATTTCGTCTTACCTCGGTAGTAGCAACACTAGATAGCTCCATCACTCCTTCTTTGACAACTTTATCAGAAACAGAGGGTGATTGATCGATGTAGTATTGCCCAACAATGTTTATCTCCTTATTCTCCTTTCCTTGTAGCTTTTTCCTCTGGTTCTCCTTTCTCTAATGCCAAAACTAAACCCTACAAACCCTTTCTTACTACTAGCAGAGCGGAAATGGGCGAACAACCAGTTAACGACCAGTGGAAACAGTCGTTGTGGGAGCGGAGTGAGTGACTGAAGGAAGTAGCTAAGTCGACGAGAGGAAATGGGCGAGCGACCAGTTAACGACCGGTGGAAACAATCGTCATGAGAGCGGAGTGAGTGACCTAAAGAAGTAGCTAAGTCGACAGGCTAGTCCAAGTCAAGATGTTCTCTTATATGGCCATATACTTATAATTTACAAATTATAAGTAACTTAAATAAAATAAAACTTCAATTTGATTAAAAATAAAATTAGAATTTTATAATTTAAAAGTAAAGAATCATAAAAACTAAAATTAGTTAAAATGCAATATCTAAACATGAAAAACATTAATAACTTTAAATAAATTAACGAGTTTTTAATAAAACATTAATAACATCAAATAAAATAATGAGACTTTAATGAAACATAAAAAAATATTAAAGAATATTGATGTTTTTTTTTTTTTATGTTTTATTAATATTAATATTAACAAATCTCACTCTTGTTTTCACCAACTTTTTAGAAAAAGAAAAAAAGTGTGAAATTTAAAGTGGCAAGATGTATTAGCCCACTTCCTTGAGAAAGATTCTTGTATCTGCGGTAAATTGATATTAGCATTAATGGTTAAGTAAGAGTATTTATTATATAGATTTTTTTTATATCATTTATCAATAATTTAAATTTTTTTTATTTAAAAATATT
This sequence comes from Picea engelmannii, assembly GCA_009831015.1. Taxonomy (NCBI): domain Eukaryota; kingdom Viridiplantae; phylum Streptophyta; class Pinopsida; order Pinales; family Pinaceae; genus Picea; species Picea engelmannii. The sequence continues at coordinate 29,879 of ML780101.1, forward strand.
AAAATAATAAATTTAGAAAATTTAATTTTTAAATTTTTGAAAATATAATTTTAAACCAATTTCAATTAGTAAAAACTAAATTTAACACCTATTTAAAATCAACCTAGTATATCTAGGAGATAAATTTAAGATCTATTTTAAGTCACTTAATACATGGTAGAGAAGTAATATAGTTTCAAAATGAATGTTTAATTATGTTTATGCATTTGTTAATTGGATGTTTAAATATGTTTGTTATGTGGGGAGACTTTACTTTAAAGTTTATGATACATAATTGAATGTTTAAATATGTTTATTATGTGGTGAGACTTTGCTTCAAAGTTTTTGATACATTTTGTTTGATAGAATTAATGAATATAAATATATTATATATTATGTTATATTTTATATTGGTATAATATAACTATGTTTATGATACATTTTATTTGATGGAATTAAAAAATATAAATATATTTATGTATCATGTATTTTTATATTGATAAAATGTAACTATTTGTCAAAAATATAGTTGTTTATTAATTGACATATTAATATTTATGGTACATTTTTCTTAACTAAATTAATAAATATAAATATATGTATATTGTTATAAATAACGATAAATATATTTGTTTAGCTAACTAAATTAATAGCTATAAATTTATATATTATGTTATTCATACTAATAAGGGGTAGATTCTAGTATTGTGACTAATATAATCAATAGAAATCACAACATTAGACATGTAGATAATTATTTTTATTTAACATATCTTTTTATAGATTAATGATGAAGCAACATAGATGCTATTCATTGTTAAGATTATATGTGATTAGATTTAAGCTGTCATGATGACATTTTATTTTTATTTTTTAAGACATTTATCACCTTAAGCTTCCTCTATTGTACAATTGAATAGTCCTCCTCACATATAATTATTTCTAATAATTGATTGACTGTATCAAGAGTTTTTTATTGACAATTTTTTTCAGTATTTTTTTTTTTGTTTTTTACATGTGGATGAAAGAGTATAATTTGGTGATAGTAATATCGATGCTGCATTATAAATTGAATTTTTTTTTTAATTTTTTTTTTTTTAAATAAAAAAATATTTTATATCAATTTAAACTAGAAAAATACCTTTTTAAAACTAACTTTTCCATCCATAATAACTTTTCAAAACTAACTTCTCCATCAATAGTAACTTTCCAAATTACTTTTCAAAACTAACTTCCCCAGTCGTCGTGGAAGCGTGCTGGTCCAAGTCACGATGTCATCCTTATGGCCATGTACTTATTATTTACAAATTCAGGGTTTCAACTTGGTATGATATGAAAGTTTTAGAAGAGTCCATTAAATACACATTTGTGTGTGTATTTAGTCTCTTTAGGTATTTAAAGTTTTAATTAAACTTTGTGTATTTAGTTTGTGAAGTTCTAATTAAAGTGTGTATTTAGTTTGTGTAGGTATTTAAAGTTGTTATCATTTTAATCTATTTATGTAAAGTAGGAAGGAAGAAGGAAGTTTGATTTTAACTCCGTGGTTATAATATAAATTAAATTACAAATATTTTCTGATTATAATATAAATTAAATTAAAAATATATAATAAAATAAAAGGTTTTAAATTAAAAAATACAACTAAAAAATTTTAAATTAAGTTTAAGAAAAAAATATTTGTATTTTTTTTTTATTGTTTTATCATAAATTTAATAAGCTAAATCTTGTTTAGATATTAAAATTTGGTTATTGAGATTTGGAATTTCAAAGTTTCCTTGTTTATTTACATATAGAATTTCAAAGTTTTTTTTTTTTAAGATTTAGTTTTTCATGTGACATTTTTTAATATTAAATGTTTATTTTCATGCAGAAACTTTGATGATAAGTAATATTTAAAAAAAAAGAATATAAAATTTTATAATATACATAGTAATATATTTAATTTTAATAATTAATATAAATGTTTTTTTTTTTTTTTTAAATTGATTAATTTAAGTTATTGTTGATATAAACAAAAGTATAATAAGTGATATTTTTGGATTTAATTATCATAATTTTTATTTTGACAATGTTCATACTTATATCCATGCTAGAGTTAAAGTTCTTAAATATTATTAGTTTCTTATCTAGGTCATGGGATTCTTCTCCATAAAAACAATATCATTAGCATAAAGGAGGATGATTATTATACTCACTAGAGTCAATCATCCACATCTTAAAATAAATTACTCATTCATTTTTTAAAATAAATTATAATTCATTTAACATTAAAATCATCTAGTAAATATAAATAATTATATATAAGATGAATATATTGATTTGATATTTGATTATTTTAATTTATTCAAAGAATTTACAAATCAAATTATTGAGTGCTAAATTTATATTTATAAAAAAAATTGGATTGAAAAATAAACACAATATTATTATAATATAGAAAATTAAACTTGATTTTTCAAATTTTAACATATACTTTATTTATGTTTAATTTTTTTAATTATTATATTAAGATTAAATATATATATATATATATATATATATATATATATATATATATATATATATATATATATATATATATATATATATATATATATATATATATATATATAGATTTGGTATTTGATTATTTTAATTTATTCAAAAAATTTACAAATCAATTTATTGAGTGCTAAATTTATATTTATGAAAAAAATGGATTGAACAATAAACACAATATTATTATAATATAAAAAATTAAACTTGAATTTTCAAATTTTAACATATACTTTATTTATTTTTAATTTTTTAAATAGTTATATTAAGATTACCTAAAAAAACATCTTCACATTTAATATAAAACCTATTTTCTAAAATTTAAATTTAAACCTATTTTCTAAAATTTAAATAGTTGTAGGTTATGTATTAGAGAGACTAATATAATTTCAATATTTTTTTAATAATAATTTGAATATTTTATATTATCAAAAAAGTTGTGGTCAAAGTACACATAGTCTTAAAAAATAAGATTAGAAATAAGTAAAAAAATTTGGGGTTCAAATAAGGTATTTACCCTATGTATCCCTAAATGCTTTGAGTTTTACAAAAATAAGCCTATAGATAAGGGGAAAAAATGTAAATAAGCCTAGAGATAAGGTCATAAGGAAAGAATTTGGAGCTCAAACAAGGTACTTCTCATATCTATCCCTAAATAAAACTTTCTCTCCTAGTGGAGAAATTTCATTAGATAAATTAACAGTATAAACTATAACGAAAATGTCGAGGACAATGATAACAAAAAAGAGCAAAAGCTACTGGGCTTTGGGAGATATGATAGGCCAATGGTTTCCTATTCCTTTTCACTAGACAAGAGGTTCAAATCAAGAATGGGGCTGCCCATAGATGGGGACGATCCACTTGCAATCAAATTTGATGCCAGAGCAAGAGGTAATAATGAAGATTGAGCCTGTATTTCTTTTAGTTCAGAGAAAAGAGCATCACTTTCATGATGTTGTTTTTTCATTGTTGTCCTCTACTAAATAATAATTTGCAAGATGAATGACACCTGGGAGGATATGCTCTACAAAGTAATGTGCAACTATTGGAGAGTGAACCCTGTATCTTCCATGTGTTCATATTGTCCCAGAGGTGACATCGTAGACACACCCTTCTCGTTTTCCCTTGCATCCATTGTTAGACAATTCCAAAGAGCATCATCGTTAACCATTCGATCACTACAGGAAGAGGACAACCAGAACCAACAGATGGTGCGACCCAACCCTGAGACTCAGTCCTTACTTCTGCACTAGATTGTGTTCCTATCATCCTCCACCAAATGTTTCGTAGAGATACTTCACCAAGATGGCTTCCCTATCAAACCTATGAATTCACCACTTTTCCCAATCTCGTTGAACCAAAATCCCACCACCATGAAGAAATGATTATGCGTGAACTATTTGAATTATCTCCCACACCTGAGCAAGCTACCACAAATAGAAATAATGAAATCCATGGGATGTATTCGTATGGTCGGACCTCCATCAATTGCAAGTGTCACATCCTCATCCATCTACACGAACTCCATTATCTCAATCCAGACGAGCCTGCAACTGAATAAAGAAAATGCCCCATCATGATCCGAGAAACGGCGAACAAGTGATACAACTAACTTAAGTGTTGAGGTTGTAGCATGTGTAAGCAGCATGAAAACAAACGTGTTGGCGTCCCTACCTGTGTTCAATACTACCACTTGTTTGTAACTTGCATAATCTAATTTGGCATTCATTAATCAATGAATTGAGGTACAGAAAGAGCTTCCATTGATGCATAAAGTCCCTTTTTCCGAAGTGATTGCTAGGTTTTTTTGTCCGTCAATAGGTCCATTGTTTTCCCGGAAAATATGGAAGAAGGAAGCTTAGGGAATGGCCTTAAGTGTATGTCATATTCACATGATTATAGCATCCAACTAAGCATCCTTTGGCTCAGAGCCTTGAGCAAAGAATCTGTGTATGTCGAATTCACATGATTATAGCATCCAACTAAACATCTTTGGCTCATATCCTTGAACAAAGAAACTTATTGTGTTCTTAGAATATGATTTTCCTTACAAGTTGAACTCCTTGAAGTAGTGCATACTCCTCAACTTGACTATTTGAATCTTAACCTAGAATTCATGGAAATGTAGGTTAAAAATGACCTTTCTACCACCCTTAATATTATTTTAATATTATTATTTTAATAGAAAATTTATTTAGTTTTTTTTTAAACATATTTATATAAAACCAAATCTAGAATATTTATATCTAAATTGTATAAAATTAAAAAGTGAAAAAATTATATTCTTATCATTAAAAATATTTAATTTAAATTATGAAAAATGAATAAATAAAAATATTATAGATTCAAATTTTAAAAAGTACATATATGGGTGAATTAACAAGTGTCTTTTTAAAACTTAATGAATTTAAGTAAATATTTCTTTTAATAACATTAGAAACTCTATGTCAAAAATATTACAATGTTTCTAAGACGATTCGCTATATTCTTGATGATAAATGAAATTATTTAATTGGAATAAGTAAACATAATAGTTATTATAAAACGATAAAACTAGTTATTATAAAACGATCAAACTAGTTGTTATTGAATAAATAAATAATTTAAATAAAATAAAACATTAATTTCATTAAAAATAAAATTAAAATTTTATAATTTAAAAATAAAAAATCATAAAAATGAAAGTTTGTTAAACTACAATAATAATGATAATAAAAAACATTAATAACTTTAAATAAATTAAATAATCTTTAATTAAACATTAATAACTTCAAATAAAATAATGAGACTTTAATGAAACATGAAAAAACAAAATATTAAAAAATATTAATATTTTTTTTAATGTTTTATTAATATTAATATTAACAAATCTCACTTTTTGTTTTCACCTTTATAACTCTTCAGAAAAAGACAAAACAAAAGTGAGATTTAAAGTGACAAGATTTATTACCCCACCTCAAGGAGAGACTCTTGTAGCTGCCATAATTGAAATTAATAGCTAAGAGTATTTATTATATATATATATATATATATATATATATATATATATATATATATATATATATATATATATATATATATATATATATATAATTTAAAATATTAAAAATATATATTTAGAAAACTTAAATTTTAAATTTATGAAGATATAATCTTAAATCAATTTGTAAAAACTAAATTTAACACTTATTTTAAATTAACTTAATACATCTAAAAATTAAATTTCAAATCTATTTTAATCAACATCCTTCCAAAAGAGAAGCAACATCCTTCCAAAATGAATGGTTAATTATGTCTATGTGTTTGTTAATTGAATGTTTAAATATGTTATTTATGTGGTGAGATTTACTTCAAAAATTTATGATACATTTCACTTTATAGAATTAATGAATATAAATATATTCTATATTATGTTATATTCTATATTGATCAAATATAACTATGTTTATGATATAATTCATTTGATGCAATTAATAAATATAAATATATTTATGTATCATTTGGTTTTATATTGATAAAATGTAACTATGTGTCATAAATATATTTGTATCATTTGGTTTTATATTGATAAAATGTAACTATGTGTCATAAATATATTTGTTTCACTTAGCTAAATTAATAGCTATATATTTATATATTATGTTATTCATATTAGTAAGGAGTAGATTCTAGTAATGTGACTAATATATTCAAGATAAATCACAACATTAGACATGTACATGATTATTGTTATTTAACATTTATTTTTATAGATTAATGATGAAGCAACATAGATGGTAAAATTTCATATTGGTAGTGATTGTTAAGATTATATGTGATTAGATTTGATTTGTCATGATTTATTTTTATTTTTTAAGATTTTTTTTTTTTCACATGTGTATGAAAGAGTATGATTTGATGATATTAATATCTATGTTGCATTATAGGTTGGAAAAGTTTTTTTCACCTTTTTTTTTCAAAATAGAAAAATATTTTATATTAGAAATATAATTTAAGTTTTACAATATCCTTCCAAAAAGATAAAACATATGTTGTCCTTTTTCAAAACTAGTAACTTTCCAAATTACTTCTCTAAAAAAAACCAATGCCCAAACTTTACTATTCTATTACATTTGCCTATGAGAATCCAAAATCAAAAGATCTGAATTATAATTTAGACACTCTTTCAAAAGAATCTACTTGATCTCCCATTCCTCTGGCATAATATAAACTACCTTCATCCATAAGTAAAGCCTTCTTTGAAAGATGATAAACTTCCCTATTAAATTCCCTATACATGCAAGTTATTTTATAGGAAAACCAACCAACTATTACTTTAGACTCTCCAATCAATTTTATGCAAGAAACCTCTTGACGAAGAGCCAAAAAAAAAAAAAGTCCAAAGTGCCAAGAGTTCCCCTCTTGTATTTTTTCTAGTTCCACAATTCAATTTAATATTATAAGAACCTCATACTGGAAATTTTAGCAAAAAACCCGCACCAGATTTTTCTCCTCCATTTTGTGAAGCACCATAAAAAAAAAAAAAAAACCAACCAAATTCCCTTCCAGCAATGGAGGACATGCTAATCTTTGTGAATGGATATATTGAACTTTAATGAAGTCGCCCGTATCTTGTAAAACTTTATTACACACCCTAAGTAGAGACAAATTTTTATTTTAAAAAATAATCAAATTCCGTTGTCTCCAAACTTCCCAACATAAATAACAAGGTAATTCCAGCCAACGATCCTTCACCTCCTTCACCTTATTCCAAGTCTGCAAGCATTCTCTAAGATGTCCACATTCCAAAAATCTTTGAAACTTAAGTACATTTAAGAGATATTTCCAAACTTCTTTTGTGAAAGGGAAATAAACTATTAAATGATTTATTGTTTCCTCTCCCTCACTACACATAAAACATCCACTAGGACCAGAAAAGCCTCTTTTTAATAAGTTGTCCCAAGCTAGAATTCTATTTTCTATCATCATGCAAAAAAATAATTTAATTCGCAAGGGAATCTACCATTTCCAAATATCAATCAACCAATCCTCTAAACCATTATCATTATCATCTAAAAATTTCACCTCATAAGCGTGTTTTGTAGAAATGTTTCCTTCTTTATTGTCCCAAGACCAAACAATAGAATCACTTTCATTAGATAAAACAAACCCAAAGTGTGTCAGTCCCCTCACATAACTCTCCCATTCCAAATTTTGTTCCCCATTAAGATCAAGTATTTCTGCAGTTTTCCAATTAAAACCATGTACAAAACTTGTATCATTTGAAGCTACCTGAGCCAGACTAAAAATACCTTTTGAGTGAAGAGTGGAAACCAATATTTCAGACGGTTTATAGTATGATTGAGATCCTATTAGAGGATCCATACCAACCCTAATATCCCCTACATTTCTAGGATTCCAGGCTATCCATTCAATGATAATAGGAAAAGAAGAAGTAAGCACTCTCCAACAGTTTGACATTCCTTTCAAATTTAGTCTCCCTTTCCTAAACAAATCAACTACATAAATCCTTTATAGGTATTTTTTGAGAATCAATTCATGCCACTAACTAGGGACAAAAAGACTCCTCCACAAACTCTTTGTAGCCAAATCTTTTCCAAAACATATTTTTTTTTAAATCCCCACCCTCCAATATTCTTAGGTTTTGCAATCATGTTCCAATTTACTAGATGAATACTTTCTATCTCTTTGTTACAAGTCCAAAAAAAAATGAACATCCTCCTAATTTTGATTAAAATACTTTTGGGAATCTTATCCAAAGACAACCAGTACCCATAAATTATTTCTAGTACTGATTTACACGTATAAACCTGCCGCATAAGGTAAGCCATCTATGACATCAATTTGAGATTTTTCTCTCCACTTTTATAAGAAGCCACCTCCAATCATTAATAAGGTAACAATTTGGTTTAAGAAAAAAACCCAAATATTTAAAGCCAACCTCTAAATATTTTACCTCGCGGGCTAAGATTTCTTTCAAAAGTAATAACTCCTCCCTAGGCTCTCCTACTTCGAGAAATTGAGACTTATGAGAACTAAAGGTCATTCCAATAGAATTGCAAAACAAATCAAGAGAATCATTTAATCCAATAATCCAATCAGTAGCTTTCAAACTGAGACCAATCTGTAGAAGGACTAGTCTTAAAAAACTCCAATCTACCCCATCGTAGGCTTTCATCATGTCTAGTTCTAAAACGAGAGCTTTTGATTTCTTTATCTTTATACTATTTAGAGTCTCTTGAGCTACTCCAATTGGATTAGTAATCTTCCTATTCTCCAATAACCCAAACTGCTCCTTTGAAATACCTTTTGAGAGAAAAGATTTGAGTTTGAAAGCTATAATTTTTTAAATAACCTTATACATCAAGTTACACAATGAAATGGATCTAAAACCATCTAAGGATTCAGGTTTATCACTTTTAGGAATAAGATATACAAAGGTGCCATTTAGATCCCCATTTATCCTCCCCTTTACTCTAGACTCCTTCAATACTTCCAACAGTTCACGACCCAAAAGATAAAAAAATTCCAAGAAAAATTCAATAGTCCATCCATCCAGATGAAGAATTTTTGAAACAAAAAAACCTTTCAAAGTAGACAACACCACAGATAATAGAACTAGTGCCACAATACTCTTCCCCTCTTCCATAGAAAAGATTCTAGGATAATCTTGGATAACTTCCAACTGATGAACAATAGAAAGATTCACTTCATCTTTGAAAATATTTTTAAAGTATAAGATAGCTTCTTGTTCCAATTCCTTCTAACTAGTTGTCATCGAACCATCCCCCTTCCTGATTCTCGATATAGTATTTGCATGTCTTCTAAAATTTGCATAGGCATGGAAAATTTTTGTATTTCTATCACAAGAATTAATCCATGCAACTCTGTTTTTTTGTCTCCAATTATCCTCCTCTTGCTTTAACAAATTCAATTTCATTTTTTTTCCCTACAACTAAATTCCTATCATCTTCTCCCTCAAAACCCCCAGGAAAAGTAGAGTAAAGAAAATCCAAGTCTAATTCAAGTTGTACTAATTCTTCTTTTGATTTTAACTTCTTGTTTTTTTCCCACTTATGACCAAGGATTTCAAATATTTTAGCTTTTGAACTAGTTTATCCATTGGAGAAGAAAACTTTGAATCCAAAAGATTATGCCAGTTTGAACGCACTAGTAATACAAAATCATGGTCTTTTAACCAAACTGAATTGAATTTAAAAGGGATCTTTGGATTTTATTGTGCTTGGTACAATTGAAAGACCACATGCATATGATCTAATAACTTGGCATTTGCCACCCATGATCTATATTTGAGTCCTGATTCTGCCAAATTTTCATTGATTAAAAAGTCATCCAACCTTTTTGCAAAAAAAATATTGATTTTCCCTTCCATTCCTCCAAGTTGGCAATAAATTTGTTGGTTCTACATCAATTAAACCTTCTTTATGTATGATAATATTAAAGAAAGAATCCAACAGATCATGTAATGAACCTCCCATTTCATCACGACATTAAGCCTCACATAACAAGTGCAAATTTGTTTGTTTGTTTTTGTGTGTGTAGGAAGGTAAACATGACATTATACTCAACAACGCAACACGACGATGAGCACCACGCAAGAAACTCACAAAACAACAACATGACGACCTAACAAGAATAAAAATGACTACTCGCTCGTCCTACCCTGCAATGGTTAGGACCTCCAGGACACATAAGCAACGCTCAAGCCCAAGTTCCCATCGATTTTGACCATTTAAGGTCTCAGGGTTGGTGACTGTTCTGAGGAACAAGGAGGTGTCTACATCCTGCCCGACACAAGCAAACCAAGCCTACTAAGATAAGAACAATCATCCTAACAACCAATAATTAATTACACAAGTAACTAGAACCCTTATAGTGAGAAACCAAGCACATTAAATGTTTACAAACCAAGTACAAACATTATTTAAAAGGAACCATAACACCCTCAACGGGAAGCACAATATAAAAATGACTTCGCCAAACCCTGATCAATAGTCGAGTCAAGCTAGTCAATAATTACAATCTATTTAATCATTTATTAGAAGCCCAACTTAGCATGTATAAAATGCAATATGACAATAAGGTACAATCTACATTAGTCTTAAAACCAATCCATTGCGCAACTTTAAATCACAAATTGTCATCAAGGTACCCTCTAATTCAATGTTAGATAGACATCAATTGGCAAGTTTGGACTTCGACTTGGCTAATAATCAAAAACATAATTAATCATTAATTATGAACTAACTAGATTGTCTAAATTATAATTTATCCATTAACTTACAATCAATAGACAATAAGGGCAACCAGTCTAGCAAAGTAAAATATGCAAACCCATCATTAATCCAAAACTCCTTCCAACTAGCTATTAATATTGATAACAAAAGCAACCATTTTAAACTAGAATGCTACCATTAAAATAAACAATGAAGCAAATAACAAAAGCCTTTATCAAAAGCAAATTAACAATGCATTTAATAACATGGAATTTAATAATAGATAACCAGGCAGTCATCATAAAGCAAATAACAAGGAAGAAGATGAAAAGCAAATAATTAGGCCTTTAATAATATTCACTGCTGGGTAAAAGTAAAGGTAAGGACTCAGGGAAGTGGCAAAACTCAGGCATAATCGTTGAATCATTAGCTAGATGTCTAAGCTAAAGTTAGGAACAAGTTAATGCGTGTTGTCATGAACAGGGAACACTCTCAAGGATAGGGTACGCTCTCTATGCTGACGAAGTGGAGCTTATTAAGGGTAAACTTATGACAACAACAACGCTATCCAATGAAATAAAAAAATTCTTACAACACATGAGCCAACCCGCTGTCACACCCTGCAAGTTAACATTTCGCTGTGGTAGTTTTGATGTGGCAATTCCCTGCCAATCTCAGGGACAATCGTAGCCCAAGGGTGTAAAACTTTTCAAAAGATTCGGGTGGACTGTAGGATAGTGTTAAATAGTCATTACATAGATGGCAGTGGCAGTTGGTACATAGCATGATTCCCGGATAATGAGTCAAGATTCTCTACAGATCCATTAATTACTGTTCAGGGCAACTTGAGGTAGAAATAAATCCTAACAAATAATAAACGTCGTGAAGGTAACACTAGTCTATGGTGCGTTGTCTGAACACAATTATGCCCCTTGATTAAAATGCCCAAAATTAAAGAGTAAAAGTGAAATCCGATTTTAAAAGATGTAAAGTAACGGCCCAAAGTTTACACATTGTCCAGAAATGATTTAGTCAACGCAAGGTAGGGAAAACGTATGGCAACACACCACTTGCTAACAAAGCACATGCATTTCTCCTATGAAATGTACATATTGGAAGAGGTGGATTCGCAAGCCTGAAGTATATAAATAAATAAAATACAAAGTAACATTTGTTAGGGATTTGTATCAACGTAGACTTGAATCTGCCAGAAATGTAGCAAACACAATATCAACAAATGCATTAAAACGCGGAAGCTATTCCTCAACAATCACATTAAACGCGGAGCATTTACTGTTTCACTCAGGTCGCTGACTTCCAAGGATCCCAATAACATAGTCCAAATACATTAAAAGGTTTTCAATCGATTCAAATACAGTGTAGAGGTAAATAATACCATTGAAAAATACAGTATGATACGAAACGCAGCGTAAAAAAAAAAAATTCGCCCAAGGAATATTTCGCACAGGTGTACATGTAAAAGGGTGATGCAGTCCTCATGCCATTAGTAGAGGAACACGATCAAAGATTTATAAGTGGCCACCCAGAAATAAAAAATGGAAAAACAAAAACACACCCAACAGAAGACGTGGTGAAAGTATGCCAAGAATTAAACAAAATGCAGGGTTGAAATCACTCTTCCAGTGCAAATGAAAAGTTAAAATTTACCTCTATCACAAATTACATTCGTTGAAGCAATCTTTTTACATCATTACCTTATTGAACGTAGAAGTTAAGATTATAGCTATCACAAATTACATTCGCCGAAGTGATCTTTTACATCTCAGAATACCAATATAAAAATGCTGACAATAGTAAGAGAACACCAGGGCCATAAGGATAACTCATTGAAAGGATCACAGGCTTCTATCAGTCAAGGCGCAGAAATAAACAACAAGGAAGCAAGATAATCCATACACAGAAGCCGTACCTGAAGATGCAAGTCAAACAATCAAACAAGGACATCAACAGAGGTAGAGGACTGATAGGTTCATCCTTCACTTCATCATCCTCGCACAGAAAAGTAGGGCGTTGAGATCCATAGGTCTTTTAACGCTAAGGTGATGACCGTAGATCAGGATTCTGGATGACTTCTCAGGCGAGGACTGAGGAGCTAAGGACGAAGGGCAACAACCAAAAAGGACACAATAAATCATAGGCATATGGTCAATACATGTGGGACAACGAAGGCCATGGGGGTCAACAACCATCGAGCTAGGCTAAGGAAGGTTTCAATCATAAATTTTAAAGGAGCATCGTTTTACTTTTCCACTAATAAACAAATCTAAGCATAAAACATACAGCTTACAATATACAAAAATGAAAAGAGAGTATCACTGCCTATTCGTTCGCTTTGAGTGATGACCGCGCGCTCCGTGCCACTTCTGCTTGTCGACCGACGAGACTTCACTGGTACCTCCCAATCAATGCTAGGGGTACTCTTCTTCCCCCTTATCCCCCCGAGCTGCAAAGGGGCCACACACTCACTATCCAGAGATTTCATCTAGCTCCCAGCTTGCCTCGCAAGGCTGAGCTGAGTATCCCCAACTCCCACAAGTAAATCAGTCAAGTAGATATTTCTGCAGCGTAACGTAACACAAATAGAAGATGATCCTTCATCCTTCTTCCTCCTTCATTATATAGAGTTTCAAACTTCCTTTATTTCCTAAAATCTCATTTAATTAAAGTTTTAAAATAAATTCCTAAAAATTCCTCTTCGTACAAGTGTCATCCATCCCCTTCATTCCTTCATTATTTAATTTCTTTAATTCCTCACCCACCTAGAGTTACTCCTAGAATCACTCCTAGGTGTCCCCAGATTCCATTACATGTTTTAAAGGATTTCCCTATTATGAAATTTCTAATTCAGTTTAAAATTAGAAAGCTCTTAAATGGTAGATTCTTTACTCAGTTGACTTTCCGTTTTTTTCCCTTAAGTCCCCCTTTTTCCCTTTTTATGTTACCTCCTTTCCCTAGTTTCCTAATTTTTTATTTTCCCTCTTTCCCCTTTTTAATTAGAACTCAAAAAGGCAGGTGTGGAATTTAACCCCTTTTCCCTTTTATCATTTAATTAGTATATTTCAAATTATCAAAAAGATAAAACAATTAATTTCTCTTTTTTTACATTTTATATCAACATTTTTTTTATTTTTATTTTCTTTAATGAATAAATTAAATTTCTTACTCCCTTCATGTTAGAATACTTAACGAAGTTCATATTTATTATTTAAGTTGTTTTTATTTGACTTATTATTATTATTATTTTAAAGGTAGACAAAATTTAACCCCTAGCGTAATTTAGACATAGAACTTAAATTTTGTACTGGGCGATATTTAATTAGGGAAATTGTTTTAAAAATACTTAACTCATTATTCGTCCTAAGGTCATCTAGGTTCATTCCTCTATCATCCACAATAGGACGTGCCCTTCAAGACACACCAGGTGCTCCAAGGGTGTCACTCGCCTCATCTGTTTCTTTGCGCGACGTGCCCTTCAGGACACACTACATGCTCCAAGGGTGTCACTCGCCTCTTGAATGACTTGGTAGACATCAATAACCCCTAGAGTCAATACTTCGCCAGGTGAACTTGTGGGAGATTAAGGGCCGCTAAGGAATAAGGCCCCCACCTTATTGCATGCCCCTTAGAATCATCGTGACCGAATGTCACAGTCTTCCCTCACGACATCGTGGGTCCTCTCGAACTAGGTAATCGTTAACCTACAGTTCAAGCCAGGGCGGGAGTGCTAGCAGGCTGTGGCAGGGCTATTGTCCACACCTCTCCCTCAACATCTCTGGTAGTCATGCGTGACCCCTTTACTCCATATGTGAGTCTGGTCAGCAATCTATCGTTAGCCTACATCATCAACAAATCATGTCAGAATATATCCATATCATATCATCTAATCAGATGCACTAATATCATAGTAAAGATAATCAAATCCCAATGTTACACTCCATGACTCGATCCAGAGTCCAAGGGGTTCCATCGATGCCTTTGCATCCTCGAGGTCCAAAATCCTGCACACTTAGTAAACCGAGTCAATAGCACATGTCTATGTCAATGCAGTACAACAACAGGTCATCATCCCATAACGCCTCATAATCAAAATAAAAAGTTTTAATAGCATAATAATCTAGATCACTTGCAAGAAAGTGTCCTCAAAGAATAAGTTCACTCAGTGCACCAGAGCGGGATGTTACATATCACTTCTAACAAAACTTCCCCAAACTTTCCTAAAAGAAATTGTGAAATTCAAGTCTCCTCCCAAAATTAAATCAGACTCCTTTAGTATACCATGCCCCTTTACATTGTTCCAGAAAAATTGTCTATTAGCATACGGTCTGTAACAATTTACCAACTTCTTATTGAGTTTCTTTATGAATCCATCTAATAAGATTCCTATAGGTGTCAAAAAGGAAGTAAAATTAATTTTTTTGGGATTCCAAGAAAATGGTAGACCATTTGATAAAGCATTTGAATCCAGTGCACAAAACTCCCATACAGGAAAAAAATTGAAAACACCTCTCTTGCCTTGTTCCTGTCGACCATAGTTTATTGAATCATAACTATATCTGGTTTTACCATATCAAACAGTATTTTAAGGGATAAAAATTTTGGAGCACCCCCAACTCCTCTAACATTTAATGAGATCACTATCATTTTTTTCCTCTTGCTAGGGATTTATGTGCTCTAAGTGCCCTTGGACCTTCCAAAATCTGTAGAACTATGTCTCCAATAATTCCTTTCTCCTTTACAATTTTCCTTGCACTTCGTGTTTTAATTGGATATAAATATTTCTGTAAACCCCAAAATACAAACCGTTTTTTATCTGATAAATCCTTTTTATTCTTGCAACCACTAATTTTGTTTGTCAATTTTTTATTTTTTAAGTTAGTTAAGGAAACATAAGCATCCCCCCCCCAAAAAAAAAAAAAAATCTGAAGAGGAGTTCGACTAAGAACTTCTTTATATGGCGATAAAAAATGAGTTAAGGGTTACTCTAAAAACAGGTTTACAGACTGCTCCAAAGTAAAAGAATCACCATTTCCATCCATCAAAACAGGTTCCTTAGAAGAAATTATAGAATCCTCTGCCTCTGAAAAAACCACCCCACAATGGCCTTTTAAATATTCATGGGAAAAGTAGTTGCATCCAATACATAATCAAGGGGTAGATCCCCTCTCCCTGAACACGAAGATCCTAACTCCAAAGACTCTATGCCTACCACAAAAGAAACCTCCCCCTCCAAACCCACTCCCAAACTTTCTACAAGATACCTTCCCTCTTTGAAACCTTCCTATGGTCTAACCCCAACTCCCTCATCCCGTAACAAAACAACCCTTATTTTTCAACTTCCATCAAACTATTATCAACAGAGAACTCTGGCCTAATATCACTATCCGAACAATGACTCTGTAACAACTCTAAATCTTTCAAATTTAAAGACAAAAAAAGTGTTGGGGAAATTCTTTTCAACATACCTAGGAATAAAATGAAATTCAAGGATCGACCTTATGAGTCCCCATCTAGAAAATAAAACTCTTTTTCATCACAGATCCCCAAAGTTGGAGCATGCTCGACTGAATCTTCAACACATGCCAAACCACCATCGAAATGTTTTTTTTCTTTTCCGGGGAAAGATTTCTTCAAGTTCCCCACTTCCTTACAGAAAACTAATATAAAGGGGATCCCCCAATAATCCAATTTTTTCAAACGAACAAACACTCGCCATTCAATTTCCAAATCCACTAACAAACCCTTTTTAAGATCAATTTCAACCAAAATTTTTCCAATTCTACGGTCCTGTCCATAAAGTAGGTTTGATTCTAGATGAGGGAATTTAACCAAAGTATATCCAATCGCTTTAAAAGATTCCAAATTCTAGAAATCCAAAGGACATCCGGACATCAAAACCCACAAATGATGAAACCTAAAGTGATCTTTCTCTGGGGTAAAAAGTTGTGTCCACCTTTTTACCATTAAACCGCCAGAACCACAAAACCAAACCCTTTCCATAATCCTTTTCACATCTTCATCCTTTATGAAATGTAAGGAGAACCAACCGTGGACTAGCAATAGAGCTTCAAGAGCATAACCAAAAAAAGGTTTCCAATTTTCCTCTATCCATCTACCAATATCCAACTTTGAACACGCTGAGTAACTAAATTACCCTACCAAAGAAAATAAATACATCCTTTATGAAATGGAAGCAGAACCAACCGTGGACTAGCAATAGAGTTTCAAGAGCATAACCAAAAAAAGGTTTCCAATTTTCCTCTATCCATCTACCAATATCCAACTTTGAACACGCTGAGTAACTAAATTACCCTACCAAAGAAAATAAATACAAGGATGAAAAATCCTTCAAACTCAAATCTCTCCCCAAAACCATTTTTGTGGAATTTCTCCTCGGTTTCCATGGTTTTATCTTAGAATACCTCTTCTCGCTTCCTCTTGAACCAACACTCCCTTTTGGGCTCTCCTTACAACCGTGAGAGATTACAAATGTATCTCTTGGAGCAATAGACAGAACCGCTAAAGCGTTCTCCTCTTTCCAACATTCTGCATGAGATTCTTTCGCTTCCTTCCTATCCTATGGATCAAAATAACATTTCTTCGAGTGTAGTTTAGCTATGTGTGGAGCCCGAAAACATCTTTCCACTTCCAAATCGAATAGGTCATTGATTATCTTGATGAGCCTTGCATCCTTCTGGCATCCCTCCAATCCACCACCTGGCGCACTTACTGCCTCGATCTCATAACTTGAATGAACTTGATTTAAAACAGGATCCTTCATGTAGTTTAACAGTCTTGTATTTTTAAAATCATCCATGTACTCCCCATATGACTTAAATATTCCTTCTTTACTCCACATGGCTTCATCCACTGGATCTGAATAACACGTCATCGTGCCTACCCGGTAAAACTCCTACCCAGATCTGTAAACCCTTCCTCCCTTTATCAACACCTCCACTCATGGCCACCCACCTACATCTAGGTCAAAAACCTAGAGTCGAACCCTCCTCCAATGACTAAGTGTTCATTAGACTTTCAATACCTATGGAAATATTTGGAACTTGAATGAAGACACTAAATTGTATATAGAATTCAAACTTTTTTCACCTATTATGACATTCTTTCCTTAATAGCATTTTTGTCAAATCACCTCAGGTTAGAGAAGTATTTTGTATTTTAGTATAGTGTTCTTATTGATGTTTGAGAAGTATTTTGGATTTTAGAATAGTGTTATTAATGATTTTTGAGAAGTATTTTGGATTATAGTATAGTGTTATTATTGATTTTTGAGAAGTTTATCCTTAAATGTCCATACATAAACTAGCTTCTAAACTTATTTATTTTCTTTACCCATGTGAAAGAGGTAACTTTGAAGAGTTCTCAAATTTGATTATTAGCTTTAAGGGTCTTTATTGACAACTTATTAGGTACAAGACACTATTGGTCGTGATTATTTTCCCATCCCAAATATACATATACATCAAATGTATAAATACATTAAAAAATAATGTAATATTGTAATTTTTAATGAAACATGTTTTGACAATATATTTTCTAAGTAAATATTAAGGAAATGTTGAACTTAATATTTACTTATTCAATTTTTTAGTAATTATTGGTAATCATGTTTAATAGATAATCTATAATCTAGATGATGTGATATTCAATTATGTGTATCATAAAATTAAATTATCTGTGTTATCTAGTTAAATTTTAATAAGAATGTTAATGTTTTGATGGTAATCTTCTCTTAATGACACTCATGTCCATCTGGTAGTTGTTATGTGGTCTCATTTTTTATATGTTAGTGTTATGGTTAAGTATTTGTATATTATTGTTATAGTTTATGATGATCTAACCTAGATATAATCAACTAACCTCAACATTTATATATACAAGACAATATGAAATGTCTAAAATTCATTTTGTCATAAATAAATGAATAATAAAACAGTACCATATAATCAATTATATACATTAATAATTAATAGAATATCTAATATAATTTAATTAATTATACACATTTATATCATACATATTTTATTGAATTTATTTACCATATAATCAATTATGTATATTAATAATTAATTATGTACATTAATAATTAATAAGATATCTAATATAATTTAATTAATTATACACATTTATATCATACATATTTTATTGAATTTATTTAATTAATTAATAAAGATAAATTCAAATTATTTTATAGAAAACTATCCAAACTCTTATATACTAGGTTTCATCTAAATAAAAATTTGTTTCTAAGGAAAAAATTTGCCTAATAATGTTTCAATTTCCATAAGGACATTCCAAGTTGATTATATGTCTTATGAAAAATATAAATTATTATGTATTTCAAGAATTGAATTGAATAGAGAGAATCAATAGAACATATAATATAATATAATATTATATATATATATATATATATATATATATATATATATATATATATATATATATATATATATATATATATATATATATATATATATATATATANATTATTATGTATTTCAAGAATTGAATTGAATAGAGAGAATCAATAGAACATATAATATAATATAATATTATATATATATATATATATATATATATATATATATATATATATATATATATATATATATATATATCAGGATTTGTGGAATAAGATTAGGATATTATAGAAATTGTTTATTAAAAAAAATTATCATGTTGTGAAAAAAAGAATCCAACAAAGTGGATGATTAGTTTGTTTACATTAATAAATTTTTCTAATCTATTTATATATTAAATATTTACAATAAAATGTTACTATTTTATAAATATTCACAATGTTTCATTTTCTTATGTTTTTGGAGAGTAAATATTTAAAATATTTAAATTGTTTTAACAAGGATGATTTTAAGGATGAAAATTTATTTTAAAATTTAGAAATCTTGGCGAATTTTACTAATCCTTCATAGACTAATTATAAAATGTTGACCATATTTTTGTAAAAAAACATGAAAAATTAACCTATAAACAAAATTTAACCCCTAAAAACATCCATAATTATTTGTATATTAAATATTTAGAATAAAACAATTATTCAAAAATGAATGATTAGTTTTTTTACATTAAATTTTTTTCATAAACCTTTTATATTAAATATTGTTTATATATTAAATATTTACAATAAAAATGCGATTAGTTTTATTACATTAAAAAATTTCAATAACCCTTTTATATTAAATATTGTTTATATATTAAATATTTACAATAAAAATACTAGCATTTTATAAATACTCTCCGTCCCGTAACTATTCAAAAATGGATGATTAAAAATGCTAACACCTTACTCCTATATTTTGAAGATAAAAGAAGATATTAATGATCTCTTTAAAACTTTAACCATTAAACTTTAACAAATAAATAAATAATAAAAAATAATATTATATGACTTACTATAAAATGTTTAAAAATTCATATAATATAAGATATGACTTGTTATAAAATATTGACAAAATACTATAACATCCATTACGGTCGTGCATATTAGCATTTTTTTTTCGAGCATTAAGGATCCTCGAAGTTTCGGCAAGGCGGATTATTGTTGTGTAGCTTATTTAAGGTAGACCATTTGCTCTATGTGAGTTTTGGTTTGTATTATCTCATGAAGTCATATTTACGAGCTTAAGGTATTGGCTTAGTTGATTAGTTCATTTCTTTAAAGGTTTTGCTGAACTTTCAAAATCACAATTTAACTTTAAAATGTTGAGATAGAAAGTATAGTAATTTTTGACAATACCTAAACCATAACCACGTTCACTTGGTTATTTTTAAATATGCCCAAAACACCAAACAATGCATATTGTGATATGTTGATTAGATGTGAACCACCACCCACCGACCATACTTGGTGCATATTACAACCTTAGTCAAGTGTGAACCATGGCCCACCCAATGATTTTTTTTTCCATGTATTATATTTTTTTACTAAATTGATCTTCTTAAGTAGACTATTTTTCTCTGTGGGCGAGCCTTAGTTCACTGGTTCGGGGTTTTTTGATTAACTTTTTGTGAAGAACAGTTCTATCTTTTTTCATGGAAAGATGTGAATTTTGTTGTATGATCCAACATTTTTTTTTGTGATGGATTGCTAATTATCTTTGACTCCAGTGTCTTAGTAGGATTATTAATTATAAAGAAGTTGGGTAAGGATAGTTAAGATTTATCGTTAGTAGTGATTAGTAATGTATTATACTGAACTGGTGGGAAAACCATTGACATAGTTATTTTGATGATGTAAAGGAAATTATAAGCCTAATATAATTTTGAGTAAATTTTTATTGGAAAAAAAAGTAGACTATTTTTTGCCTTCCAATTTTTCTATCTGCATTCCATTCCTGAAAGAATATCATAGACAACAAATCACCCATCTCTTTAAAAACTTGTGAAATGATTGTATATAAAATTATTTTTTTCTTTCCAAGAATAGGAAAAGATCACAATATTGGGGGTTAAGAGCTTGGCATTTGATGATATAATTTGAAGACCTTGATGTGTAGTTATGTCATCTTATGTAAATAAAATTTGGAAATGGGAGATAATTTTTTGGTAGATTATAAGGAGCTAAAGCTCCATTCCAACTAAATGTTTCTTAATTTTTGGATTATTAATATGTTTTTTTATACATTTCTGAAAGATGAACTCTTAACCAATCACCTTAACCAATCACCTTAACCAATCACCTACACATTTTTAAGTTAAAATCCAAAACCAAAATACACTTTTAGCAAATTACTATAAATACTCAATATTTGATCTAATTATCACTAAAACATAAAAAAAAAATTTATATATGAAACGTAAATACTAGAACTGTAATGAACTTTAACCTCATTTTCATTAGACAACTTTTTTCAACTACCGTGTTTGTCCGTAAATTTTCATAAAAAGGCATATTAAAAGGTAATGAAAAAGCTGTAAATCAATCTTAAAACGCCGTTTTTATTATCTCTCCCGTTTTATTCGAAAGTCAAACGAATCAAATTCTTTGTTTCGAGCTCCACAAACTTCCGTTCTGCAATGAGGAGAGTTTACTTTTACACACGTTATGTTCCCAATATATCTATTTCTAGTACTACGAAACACAAATTGCCGTTGTATTTACACACATTATGTTAACAACCCTTTATTTCTCTTTAAAAAAAATTGTGGAAATAAATCACAGACGTATAGGATGAAGATAAGAGTGCCTTGGGGTGGACATGTTACTCGAGTTATATTTTAGGAAGGAGTGCCAAAATAGAATATTTATAGTTATTGAGTAAGTATATAGTTATTGTTTGAAGATTTTTTTTATTTCTTTTTTAATATAAATTAGGGGTTTTATATATCAATTTGGTCTTATTATTATTATTTACTTAAATAATAAAAAAAATTATTTTACTCAACATATATATAATTTATTTGCAAAACATAGAGAAAGAAGGAAACATTGAAATTTTAAATGTTGGATGCGAAACCATGTTTTTCCTTGCCTTGCGATGTCTTTCCTTACCGAGCCACGCTTTGCCTTGCCATGCCTTTCCTTACCAAGTAATGCCATGCCATGCCATGCCATGCCATGCCATGCCATGCCATGCCATGCCATGCCATGCAATGCCTTGCAGAGGTTTAAATTTCGAGGGTGCATTTAATAGCTCCATTAAAATGCCTAGAATGTCATATGAAGCTTTGCCTTGCCATGCCTTTCCTTACCAAGTAATGCCATGCCATGCAATGCCTTGCAGAGGTTTAAATTTCGAGGGTGCATTTAATAGCTCCATTAAAATGCCTAGAATGTCATATGAAAAAACGAACGAGAGAAGTTGAAATTTTAAATGTTGTATGAGGGATTGTTTAAATTTCAAATGTGCATTTAATATCTTCATTAAAATGTTTAGAAACATATGCAAAAAATAAGAAGAAAGAAGTTTAAATTTTAAATGTTGGATTAGAAATTGTTTAAATTTCAAAAGTGCATTTTATATCTCCATTAAAATGCCTAAAATGTCATATGCAAAAAAATAGATGAAAATTTGAAATTTTAAATGTTGGATCAAATATTGTTTAAATTCCAAGGGTGCATTTTATAGCTCCATTAAAATGCCTAGAATGCAAAAAGAGAGAGAACAAAGTGTTTGTGATGTGTGCTTGCAAATTTCAACTAGACGAAAAACAATTTCCACTTAATTTTCTGTGAATTTCTTTTCTTATGGATTAATTAATTTTGAGAAATCAAAATCTCATTCAAATATGTTTTTAGGTAAGATTCCTTAAATTTTTAAATATCACAAACCTTATCTTTAAACAATGTTAAATCTAAATTCTATTAGCAAACTACATTTATTAAAACCAAAATAATATTGAAACTTTGTAAAACTTACAATTTTTTAAAGCTTAGATGATACAACATGAATCTAATATTTTAAGAAAAAAAAAATTAAACAAAAGTATGCTATTTATTGTGTTTATTATTAAGTTAAACATTATCTTTTTATATAAACCTCATATGAAGATAGGGAATGAATGCATTCAATACAAGTGAATGCATTCAATACAATAAAAAAAAAATAGATTATTTGCCAAGAGAGGTACCCATTGTGTGTTGTAATTTGCAAGTGCGGAAACACAAATTACCATAAGACAATCAATCAATACATGCAGACAAAGAACACAACAATTTACGTGGTTCACCCAAATGTTGGGCTACGTCCACCAAGCGCAGGTATCGATTATCTTATTATTCAGCTAATGGAGATTACAATCAGATCTCACTCCTCTCAGACACACTCACAGCCTCTATGGGCATACAAATTTATAGCAATGTATATTAGAAACTGACTATTAAATGTAATCTCATCCATATTTTAACTTAGGTGCATTGGTTACAACCAATCCTGGTTTATAGGATCTAGAATCCTATTCACGGATGAGTTGTTGTCACCATTTCCAACAATCTCCACCTTGACAACAATTAACCAGATACCTTGCTCCTGCTTCTATTCATCACCTTTTCTGCAAGCCAAGAGAAGCCAAGCACCATTGTAGCTTCTCTAACAGTACGGGTTTTGTGAACATGTCTGCATAGTTCTCTTTTGTATGCACTTTTTCAAGAGAGACTCCACCTTCATCGATGACCTGTCTTACAAAATGGTACTTGATAGGTATATGTTTGTTTTTACTGTGATAGGCTGGATTCTTAGCCAAGTGAATAGCACTCTGACTATCACAAAGTAACTTTACTTTGTCCTGTATCCTTCAAAACTCACCAAACAAACCTTTCAACCAAACTGCCTCTTTGCAAGCATGTGAAGCAGCTACATATTCTGCTTCTATAGTGGATAAAGAAACAATGTTTTGTAGCTTTGACATCCAACTAATAGCTCCACCTGCAAAAGTAAATACATACCCTGAAGTCGACCTTCTCTTGTCCAGATCACCTGCAAAATCATAATCAACATATCCACAAACTAACTCACGACCACTGTTATAGGTGATACAGTAATCAATTGTGCCCCTCAGATACCGAAGCACCCATTTCACTGCTGCCCAATGCTCTTTACCTGGATTT
>ML780101.1:57353-68966 GCA_009831015.1 Picea engelmannii
AGATCGTGCATCTTAACCTTCCAGATCTCGAAATTGTTCTTGCCATTAAACTTTTCAATTTCGAACTTAGCACTCTGCATCTTTTTCATTAGAGGAAACATAAAAAATAAAAAAACACCGTTGTTTGTAATATCCAAGCCCCCAAAAAAATATATGTGTGAAAAAATAAACTTGTGTAGTTTTCAAAAGAAAATTACATACACCTTAAAAAAAAAAAAATCATAAGGAAGTCACTCCACCTTATTCCTCCACCCTTCAACATCCTCCATCTTTAAATATTATATTTAAAATTCTCAAATATAATAAAAACCTTTCTTTAATACTTTCCAAAAAAGTTAAAAAGTATAAAATCTTTAATATTTTGGAAAATGTCAAAATGAAAAACCTTCATAAATCTTCACACGAATCCTTCGTACGAATGCTTTCATCGCTCCTTTGGAGAATGTAGACGCACGCTGAATCAAAAAACTGTGTCAGCACTCCTTGGGACGGTACAGGGGTGCACCCAACGAAAAATATAACCAGTGCTCCTTGGGACGGTACAGGGGTGCGCCCAACGAAAAATATAACCCGCACGTAAGTTCACTAGATGGCTGGCGCTCCATCTGGTCGATGAGGTGAGCGTTGGCTCCCTCTTGGCGCTCCCTCTCAGCAATCAGCGAATTTCATTTAACGACGCGCCTGTAAACTTGGTCTCCAGCGTCGGCGCTCCCTCTATGCCAAAAAACGAATTTCAACGGTGATTTCGACGTGGCTGGATTTCAGAGCGGCCTCTTCCAGTCTGCATCCTCCTCAGCTCTTCCTCAGCTCTGATACCACTTGTTGTAATTTGCAATTGTGGAAACACAAATTACCATAAGACAATCAATCAATACATGCAGACAAAGAACACAACAATTTACATGGTTCACCCAAATGTTGGGCTACGTCCACCAAGCGCAGGTATCGATTATCTTATTATTCAGCTAATGGAGATTACAGTCAGATCTCACTCCTCTCAGACACACTCACAGCCTCTACAGGCATACAAATTTATAGCAATGTATATTAGAAACTGACTATTAAATGTAATCTCATCCATATTTTAACTTAGGTGCATTAGTTACAACCAATCCTAGTTTATAGGATCTAGAATCCTATTCAAGAATGAGTTGTTGTCACCGTTTCCAACACTGTGGAGGACATGTGAAATAACATAATGTTGTATTAAAAAATTAAGAAAAAGCTAAATTAAAAAAAAAAAAAATATGTTACATATATATAATACACTTTTTTAGGTAAGCTTTTCTTATGTAAACCCTAAGTTTTCATAGATATAAGTAGTGAGCTTAAGAAACTATTGTTGTACACAATCTATTACTATTTCATCATCATTCTTTGAATATATTTTTTTTAATTAAAATCTAAGTTAAAATAATACTATAAAAGGAGAATAAACTACAAATGCAAACCACACAAAGTCAAATGTTATAAAACATGAAAAAATTATTTGGAACCTCCGTGTAATTCAAATTATCATAAATCCCCTTATCATAAATGATCGCACACAAGAAACAAACCAAGTAGGAGGCAATTCCAATTCAATCCCTATCATGTAAACATAAACAAATGAACAAACGAACATCTCACATTTGAATATTAAATACACTCTAGTTAAAACATACAAAGATAACAACCGAAGCCAAATGTTGAAAACAACTACAACAACATGTTACCGTAGATCCTCTCTTAATGTTTGTTATTTATAGTGATTAGTATGGAAATGGAAGACATTAATATAATCAATTAAAAAGAAAATGGAAAACTAGATTTGCATGAGGAAAACAACCAATATTTTGAATGTTAATGCTTCAAGGGTGTACATGTATTTTAAAATTCAAGGGTGTACTTGTTTTTGAAAAAATATAAATAAGTGATACAAAGAGACAAAGCATAATGATTATTCTAATGGCTCTGTTAAAAGATGTATATGGAGTTTATGTGCACTCATGTGCAACAACAAGCAAATTTCTAGAGTGTTTTTTGGATGCATGATTTTAGTTCATAGAGGGAAATGAAAATGAAATACAGTAAGTAACTCCAGTGTTATTCAATCGATCTCTTAGTACTAGATGTTTATTCTTCGCCACATGTTGGTTGTAAGAAACCTCTTCGTTACGACGACCAATCTCTTAACAAGTGCAATTTTTTTTTTTTTTTATATTGTGTGTGTACGTGTGTACAAGGGTAATAAAAACCTTTGACTCTGCGTCGCTACCGGACGACAAACAAGATGCATATAATGACAACACAACATGATGACCTAAGACGCAGATCAAGTATCTACAAGCATTAAATGACAATCAATCAACTATAATTAAGACTGACTACCCGCCCGTCCTACCCTACAATGGTTAGGACCTCCAAGACACATAAGCAATGCTCAAGCCTAGGTTCCCATCGATTTTAACCATTTAAGGTCTCAGGGCTGGCGAGTGTTCTGAGGAACATTGAGGTGTCTACAACCTGCCCGACACAAGCAGACCAACCTTCTAAGCTAATGACAATAACATAACCATTAAGATTGCACAACAAGGTTATCTACATTAAGGCATTTTACGATAGTGTGTCATTATTAACTCATTACTACTATTACAGTATTGCATGGGAGGTGTACTTTTAATCAATTACAAGACAATGGCAATTAATAAGGCAAGTAAGGTAATTAACACAGCTTATCCCAACTCCATTACAACCCTACAATGCATGTCTAAGTGCATAATGACATCAAGGCATAGTTTTAAATTTAGTCCTAAAACCAATCAGTTGCGAAATTTCAAATTACAGTGTCATCAGAGTACAAGCTCAATCAATTGTCTTAAATTGTTATTAAGTTCATAAGTATTCTATTTGCAGTTCATGATCTAATAATCATGTGGTTATATATATAACAATACATCAAAACAAATTATTCACCCCTTAACCATCCTTACACTAATTTTCTCATCCCAAAATAATAATAGTGATAATAAATGTTATTATTATTAATAATAATTAATAAAAATAACACCTCATTACTTTAAACGTGTTAATCCTAAAAATCTTGCACCATAAAACAAAATCTTAAACCATTCATGACCCTATAAAGATATTTAATACATAATTGGTAATACTCGTACACATCATCCGTTCTGAATAAATAAGGAATCTACACTATAATGGTTCACCACATAACATAATAGAAGGATAAGGGTTAAAATGAAGATATTTTTATTCAAATTAAAAGAAGAAAAGGGAAACTAAATTAAAGGTTAAATGAAACTACATTACTTTCTGGTGTAGGAACATTCCATTAGTTGTTCATTAACTAAAAATCAAAATTTGTACGCGATTAATGTGGAATGTTGCCTAAATTAAAAGAGGTTGGGAACGAAAAGTGTGGAGATCGAAACCAAGGGTTTCACGTTACTGTAATTAATACTGGCAAAAATGCTCGTAATAACTTATTTGTCTTGCTTTTCCGTGTCATGTATGTTTAGAGTCCTGGAATAGCTTCATCTTACTGATGGGCGTGGGAACAAAAGGTTTCTTCCTTTAGCATTGGAGCTCATAAATGCCGACGGCTTTCACAAAAGTGTGATATCTATATTTACATGTTGAATCAATCTAGGGCCGACTGCCTGATGTATAATCTAGGAGGTTGTTGTGTTAATGTTGTATAATGATAGTTAACTTATTGATATTCTGGCTTGTATAATATTCTGGCAACATCTCATGCATCCAATATGATCACATATGCAACACTATTCTAATTTCTGGAAAAATGATATTCTTTGCACAATTATAAATTTAATTTTCCTTGATATTTTAGCAATGGAGAAGCACAGTGAAGAAAAATATACAGGAATGTACGCTTACGATCACGTCAAGCACGACTTCAGCGCTAAGTTGACACAGTCTGATTTTTACCTAAGTGACCGTCCAGTTCGTTGCGGTTTGTCTTAAGGGAGACGACTGAGTTTAAATGAGAAAGGATCCGGGTGTAGAGAGGAACGTAACCCAACAAGGATAACGTTGCCACGAAGTCAACATGGTCTAAAAGTGTGAGGATTAACAACAACTTGCCAGTAATTAAATCGCATGCCAATAACTAAATGCAAGGTTGTTTACGCAAAAGGGAAACTGCCAGGAAAAACAATTACAGACTATCAATGAATTTTACGAAGGTCAATACACCCATCCGGAATGAATTTCGAAAATTTATTTATCTATTTATTGACAGAGGTAAAAAGATATGATTTTTAAATTCAAAAATGCAGGGCGAAAGTTACAATTCAAGCACTGCTGGTAGGGGCGAATTGGGGCGATTTTTAACAGAAAGGTTCTGGTTATAACCATGAATCATGACAGCAAGGGAAGAAGAAAAAAAACCACCATCAAGGAGATTAATCTAGGTCTGAAAGCGCAACACCAAAGGTAACTCGCCGAGTGAAATAGCCAGCAAAGGTTTAACAAAGTTGCAAAGTATGGGAAGCATGGCATCCACCTTTTCGTGTTCAACTCCCAAATAGTTTCACCTAGTAAATACAAGTGGAAGATTGAGTTTCGTAGGCCAGGCGTAAGATAGATATTCACATTTAGATTCGCCAGGGAATAGATAGTCACATTTTAAATTGCCATGAAAAGAATTAATCACTTTTTAAATTGCTAGGAAAAGTATCGGCGTAAACTAAATTTTTTCCAAAAATCATCAATGCAGAGCTAAATTATCCCTGCATACATAAGACGCAGTCGAAAATGTAAATCGAAGAGTGTGGTGGAAGTAACGCAAGGGACTCAGTCAAACATCATAGGGATATTTAATGAACCAATCAATCAACCAGGTTATAAAATTTTATGTCATAAAACTACACAAATAGGTTACCTACTCAATACACCTGCAGATCTAAAACATACATCCTACAACATTTTATCAATCAACATAATTGTGTACCATTGCATGTTCGCTTGCTCCGAGTGTCGTCCACGCGCTCCGTGCCACTCCCGCTCGCCGACCGTCGAGACCTCACCGGTACCTCCCAGCCAACACTAGGGGTACTCTACTTCCCCCTTAGCCCCCCAAGCCACAAAGTGACCACACACTATCCATATGGTACGTCTAGCTCCCAGCTCGCCTCACAAGGTCGAGCTACCACTCCTATCTGAACTGGGAAAACCCAACTCCCCACAAGTAATCAGTCAAGTCACTAATCCAGTAGTGTAACATTATGCTAACAGTTGATCCCCCTACTTCCTCCTCCTTCCTCTCTTTTATAGAGTTTTAGAACTTCCAAAATTTCTCTAAATCTCATTTAATTTTATGTTTTAATAAAAATCTTCTAATAATTATCCTTCGTACATGTGTCGTCCATCCCCCACTTTCCTCCAATAATTATTTTCTTTAATTAATTAATTTGTCTTGTTTCCCACACCCACCTAGAGTTACTCCTCAATTTACTCCTAGGTTTGCCTAGATTACCTTACAGGTTTTAAGACCTTCCCTAAAATGAGGTTGCTAATTTAGTTCAAAATTAGAAGTTTCTTAAATGTCGTTTCTTTCCTAAGTTAGTTTCCCGTTTTTTACCATGAGTTTCCCTCTTTCCCTTTTTATGTTGCCTTATTCCCTAGTTTCCTAATTTTTATATTTCCCTCTTTTACTTTTATTATTAAATTAGTATCTTTTTAAACTATCAAAAGTTAAAATAAATTAATTTCTTCTTGACATTTTATATCCACTTTTTTTTATTGAATTCTTACTCTCTTCATTTTAGCTCCAAAAATTTATGAAGACCAAAACTATTACTTAAGTCGTTTTTAGTTTAAATTTTATTATTTTGTTTTTATAAGGTATATTTTCTTAAGGGTAGACCAAATTTTACCCCTAGAGAAGTTTTAGACTTAGAACTTAGATTTTGAACTGGGCGACAAATAATTGGGGAAGTTGTTTTAAAATTTCTTAAAGTGTTGTATGTCTTAGGGCCATCTAGGTTTGTTCCTTTATCAACATCATCGCGACGTGCCCTTCAGGATGCACTATGTGCTCCAAGGGTTCCACTCACCTCTAGTGTTTCTTTTGCGCGACGTGCCCTTCAGGACGCACTACGTGCTCCAATGGTGCCACTTGCCTCTTGTGTTTCTTTTGCGCGACGTGCCCTTCAGGATGCACCACATGCTTCAAGGGTGCCACTCACCACTTCATTGATTGGTAGACATCAATAACCCCTGGAGTCAACACTCCGCCAGGTGAACTTGTGGGAGACTAAGGGATTCTAAGGAATAAATCCCACGCCTTATTACGCACCCCTTAGAATCATCGTGAGCAACTGTTGCAGTCTACCCTCACGACATCGTGGGTCCTCTTGAACTAAGTAATCGTTAACCTACAGTTTGAGCCACAGCGGGAGTGCTAGTAGGTTTTGTAAGAGCTATTGTCCACACCTCTCCCTCAACCTCTCTAGTAGTCATGTGTGTGGCCCCTTTACTCCATATGTGAGTCTGGTTGGCAAGCTATCGTCAACCTGCATCATCAACAATCATGTCAGAACATGTCCACATCATATCATCCAATCAAATGTACTAAAATCACAGTAAAACAATCAAACCCCAATAGCACACTCCCTAACTCGATCTAGAGTCTAAGGGGTTTCGTCGATGTCTCTGCATCCTCAAGGTCCAAAACCCTACACACTCAGTAAAACCGAGTCAATAGCACCTGTCTATGTCAAAGCAGTAAAACATCATGTCATCTACCATAACACATCATAATCAAGGAAAAATGTTTTAATATCATAATAGTTTGGATCACTTGCGAGCAAGTGTCCTCAAAGAATAAGTTTTCTCAGTGTGCTAGAGCGGGATGTTACATTGGTGTAGGCCATTTTGGAACAAAATTCGAGGAAATATTGATAAAGATAGGGATGAAAATAGAATATTATGGAAAGGTGAAATAATTAATGAAGGAAGTTAGGTAATGGACCAAAGAAGGAGTGTGTGCCAGAGAACCTGGAAAAACAACGCCAAGAAACCAAGAAAGTCAAAGAAAGGAACAAAGATGCAGATCAATAAGGAAAACAGTTGGATTTTGGAGCAGCTGTGATCATGGAGTTAGAAAGTGGACAAATCTAATCCACCTAGGTTTAGTGCGTTAGCGTTTTGGTCAATTTTGTAACGGGTAATTAACCCCTTTTTGTAATATAAATATATTGGTGTGAGATAGACATATAGAGAAAAAGACAAACAGAGAGAGAGAGAGAGAGAGAGAGAGAGAGAGAGAGAGAGAGAGGATTGCTAATAGCAGACGTATATTAGATCAAGAATTGAACTCGGGGGTAAGGTCATAGGTCATGTGTTGTGGAGGCTACTGTGATCTTGTCAGCCTCTGAGTGGAAGCATGTAGTCTATGAGAGTTATTCCATAGAAATGTCAGGTGGGAGACATAATTGTAATGCACACAATGTTGTAACCTTGATGAAAAATAATAAAACAACCAAGACAACCAAATCTTTAGGGACGAATCCCGGGGAGGGTGTGCTAGAGGGAAAACCCCCCCTTTGACTACACAAGGGTTCAGAATGTAGGAAGATTGATTAACCATCTAAAAGTAAATTAATTCTCTAGACTACCCCAAACATACCAAAACTCATATGAAGAAATCAAGGAAGAGAAGATCGGGTAACTATACCTCTAATCCCACGTCTGGTGATGACCTCCTCGCGCTTGGAAATTTCACTGACTACACACCTCCTCCCAGGGCTGACCTGCATCCAAAGATGGACAAATAGAAAACTAAAAGCATGCTATTCCATATATAAGTTAGGGTTAGATGTTATAATTTCAAGCATAAGACAATAAAAGTATTCAAGAAACCATCATTTGGGACAGGAAATGTAATTATTTTATTAATAACATGAAGATTATACCTTTACAATCTAAGTCGGCCATCGTTCCGTGAACCTGGTCCAGGCTCCTCTTCACCAAGATCCAAGTTCACATTGTATGAACTTATCCTCTCAACCTTATGATCTCTTATTAGGAAGTGAATGGGTTAAATGGAGGGCGGAGGGGCTAATGAGGGACTATTGAGGCAATTTCTCACAAAAGGCAACAATATCTTGGCCAAGGAGGGGAAGTGAAATTGGGCAAAGTTTCATTGTTCTTATGATTAGATGTAAAATGAGACCCCAAAACCTCCTTTTATATGAAAAAAGGATGGTTATTCGGTTGGGTGATGGGCTATAGCAAGTGGATTAGTTGGGCAATTACCCAATAGCCCATAATCTCAACGAATTCCTTGCAACTTTTTATTTTTTGCAACTTTTGCAAATATACATGGGATATAATGGTGCAACATGTGTATGTAAGTGAGATGTAGTGGTGCATAAAGCGTATGTACATAGGAAATAATGGTGTAGGGCACATACATCTTCAAAAAATCAGTTTTTTAAGAAGAGAAACTTAGTAGTGCTTTGGCAAAAAATGCAAGTAAGAGGGCCAAGGCCATATATGCATGTGTAGATCAATTTAGGGTTATAACAGGTGAACCATGGTAAATTTTATGTCTCTGTGTGGAATTCTTAAATGTTATTTCTTGAAAATGTTTAGTTATGATGAATGAATGAATATGTTAGTAGTAAACTACAACAACTAATAGAGTAACCATGATAATTATTGTAGAATAATTTCTAAATGAATGCAACTAATTATTGAGTGGTAGATATAATATATAATGATTTTTTTATGTAGTAGAATAATAAATATGATGTGTTTTGAGGTATAAAGAATGTCTCTCATCCCCATAGAATTCTCCCTTCCAAGATAACAAACATTTGGGTCCTGCAGTCACCCATAAGCCGTCTCGGGTGAGACTGCATTATGCACTTTGTTGGACATATTTTCATTGATGTCAATAGTAAATGTGATGATTTGTTGTTATGATGAATTATCATTGTGATTTACCATATATTAGATTGTCATTGATTTCAACAATATATACGTTTGTAGAAAATGTCAAAAAATATGCAGATATTGAAGGCGTAATCTCAGGAAGAGGAGCAAATACTATGCAGAGATCAAAGCTCGAAAGGAAAAGCGCAAGCTTAGGGTGAGAATACTTAGGAGTCATCTGATCAATAAATTGACAACGTTGATCATCTCATATTATGGACGTCATTCATATGAGTGATTGTGGGGTTGAGGATTGTTGAAGGATTGTGACCGTAAGATCTGCAAGCTAGATCAATGACAGGGATGGATTACGGAGAGAAAAAAGAGAATTAAACGACTTGCTATTTCCAATCCCACAATTAGTCAGGACCGTCCGATCTTATATCTTTGAATATCGACGATTTTGGTTGATCTAACAAACGATCAGATTAAGTTGGATTAAGTCATGACTTACAGATGCGTAATTTCCATATCAACGACATGGATAGATTGTGAATATCGAAAGGAGAACTAAATATCGTGCTTTTTCCAATCCCACAATTATGAGAGGGAAGATAAAGAGAATAAGGATCGAATTTCAGAGAGAATATGAAGTGTGGTGATGAGCGTTTATGGTATAAATATGATCATGAGATAGAGTTGATTCTATAATGGATCACTGCTACTAGATTCGGTGAACTACTATATGAAATCTAGTTGGATAGAATGTGTTCTATTAGCAAGTTGGGTCTTTTGGCAAGCCGAGTCTTGCTTGAGAGTTGGTGCTCTCCTAGGAGTTGGTGCTCCTTACCTCAGTTGGTGCTGAAACAAAATAGTTGGTGTCGGGAAAATCCTTATTACTATATTCACATATATACATATAAATTATACAAAAGCTTACACAAACATCTGGTATCTCTTGTGTCCATTGTGATTATGATTTGATTGTTCTTAATCTGTACAGTTATGTTTTAACTGCTAACTTACAAGAAGAAAAGTTATAAAAGTCCACACACTAATTCACCCCTGGCCCTCTTAGTGTGGGTGATGTGTTCAACAATTGGTATCAGAGCAGGTTCCTTTAGCACAGTTTAAACACTGGAAGGTAGATTCTAAAGAAATGGATGGACAAATGGCTCTCTCCGCAATGAAGCTCCCTTATTTGATGGAACAAATTAATCCTCATGGAAAGAAAATATGAAATAGTATTTGAAGTGAAGAGGATATGAATTTTGGAATTCAGTAGTAAGCAAGCCCTGGGACTTAACTACCTCAAAGAATCTATCCACGATTACATTCAAAGAAGAGTAAGGAAGAACAATGAAGTGGCATTGGAGATTATTCTCAATGGACCATCAGATACTATCAAGGAAAGATCACATAGTTGTGGGAGATCACCTTCACCATTTCAGCAGTTGCATGGTAGATGAGAGATGGAGGTTGGTTGACTAGCAGTTGGAGGGGTTACTTCTAGTTGTACTGGATGGTTAGGACTCGGTGATGACCACAGGAGAGAAGATTTCATGGATACCGATAGATGAGCTTTTGGTCGAATCATTGGGATTGACCAAAGCATGTGACACCTCCCAGTCCTACAGTCAGCTGCAGATGTTTCTATTAGCCTGTCCTGACACTTTTATCTTTGACAGTAGCATGAGGAGGGATAGGCCATGGCTGGGAGCATGGAGAGTGAGTAGGCCGAGACAATATGATAGGAGTACTTTTACGACATACAACAGGTCAGAGGTGGACCATGTTAGATAGACAGTTGAGACTTGGTGTGTGATGGTGAGCATCATAGACCTGGTGATGACAGATGAGCGCAGTGGGCTTCCGACAATGATCATTCCAGCACAGGAGTAGCTAGCATAGACTGGAAGTGATAAACTTCCAATTTTGCCATGGGATCGGGGAGTTCACTTGGTTAGCAGGATGTTTCACTACATGACGACCCAGGTGGCGCCAGAGAGCCACACACTCCACCTTGGGTTGGTTTGGAGTGGGTCGGCAGGTACTTGTCCTATGGGGCGAGACCTTTTCTTCCTCTTGATCATCATGATAGGGCATGGAGACGTTTGGTTAGGTACTTCTTCTACATAGGTGTTTATGCTGATACAGTTTCTGGGCAGCAGGTTCGGTGGTCACATGTATTTTAGCTTGAGGATCCCGACGAGGAGGATCCTTTATGTATGTAGGGGACAAACAATCATGGACATAGTAGTGCACTGTGAGTAGGAGGATCATCGACAGAGGTTAGCATGGGACCCGGGGATTGCGAGATTGAGCTGTTCATTAACCGACAGGGGAGAGTGGACCATTGCAGAAGAAAGTTATTCTAACTTTCCATTTAGCACAACGCTTGAGGGTGCCTCATGGAGATCTTGCAGTGCCTCATTCTGGCATCATCATGTGCAGTTGATGGAGACTGTGTGGATCTTGGTAGATATTTGGAGGATGGACTCATTCCGAGATGAGGCCATGGGTCAGGTGCAACAGTTTCACAGGGTTGATATCTTCCAGGACTGTTCTCCACAGAGTATTGCAGTTCACTTCCTGATATGGGATCCAGGGGGTGGAGTGTGCTATTGTTCATCGTTGGATGGGTTCTACTATGTATCCCACAGGTGGACATGGGATCCTGGTATTTTACTTTGGGGGATTTGGGTATTTCTT
>ML780101.1:75025-92716 GCA_009831015.1 Picea engelmannii
CTGGGTTGTTCTTACCATCACCTGATCTATCAATTGGCATATTTATTAGGGTGATTGGACACTTTTGGTAGCAGGGCCGAATTAGAGGGTTTCAGTCATCTAGTGGAGCGCACCATTCAGTGGGGGATTTCAGATCTATAGAGATTGAGAGGGATTTTGGAGATTCGGTCACCTGGGTTGTTCTTACCATCACCCTATATATCAATTGGCATATTTATTAGGGAGATTGGACACTTTTGGCAGCAGGGCCGAGTTATTGAGGGTTTCATCCTTCTATTGGAGCGTGGCATTCTTCAGCTGGAGAGTTTGGCATTCAGATCTACTTGTATTGATCTTCATTTCTCATTCATCCTTTGGAGGCATCTTTTGTATTAGCGGGAGCATTTTGTAGCAGCTCTTATATATTGTCTATCTTCTTGGCCATCTGTTGAGCATTCCAGATCGACATCTTCATTGTAGCAGGTTTCTCTATTTTACGAATAAAGAAGAATTGAGATGTTTTGGCTTGTCTATCTTGTTGCATATGGTTGAGGTATGTTCCATGGTTATCTCTTTCTGTTATTTGTTGCATACACACATATAAACACATCTAAAAGGTAGATTAGCAAAGTGTTTGACGAAATACCTCACTCAGAAAAAGTTTTAAAAAGACACCAAAACAGTGATGATCCTTGCATAATGGCTTGGGATAATTACAGGATAATTAAATATCATGTTATTTCCAATCCTGCAATCAATCAGGACTGTTAGACTTATAGCCTCGAATATCAACGAGTGTGGTTGACTCACCAATAGTGCACAACTTCAAATTGCATAGTTTTGGTGACGAGTTAAATCATTTGCAAGTTGTGGTTCCACAATCATCCTTGATCGTTGATCTGCTTCAAGTGTCTTCACGACCATTGGATCACTTTAGGTGAAAGTATCACAACCATTGATCTGAAAGTCACACGCATTAGTGGATTTTCAATTTCGAAAGATTGACATACGGAGGAAAGAAGGGTTTGAGAGTTGAAACTCCCGAAGCCCGGATGAGGAAATAAATCACAGTCGTTGAATTAGGAAGGCTAGATCTGATTCATAGAGCTTGAAAGAACAAATCTGAACTATTAGTCTAGGAGCACTGTCAATATCATGAGATCTATGGTCTCGTCGCATTGTGGGGATTGAAGGTGTGCGAAATTAAATAAGTTGAGGGCGAGCCGCAATCAAAACCATGGTTTTGAAGAAAGGACATGTGGAGGCACGAGTTAAATTGTGGGGCGAAATGTAGTTTGATTTCAAACCACCTTTGGTCGCACCTGCAATCGCATGGTCACGTGAGGTCATCTTCATTGGGCATATGGTAAAGATATTTAAAGGGAAGAATGTAATGTGTTTCTTAAATTGATAAGCCTATGGTTCTACGTCTATGATCATATGAACATGGTTTGAAGGAAGTGTTGATTTTTTTTATCACAGAGACAAAGGAAATCGATCCATACCTATGATCGATTTATGAAAGTAAAGGGGATTCCAGGTGTCAAGTTGAAGACCTGAAATGATGATCCCTAGTGGTCCCAAAAGTTGTTGTAAATGAAAAAGTTAGTTATAACTTGTTGCACAAGTTGGCTCAATAACTTAAACAAGTTTTGAGCATAAACAAGTATAAATCCAACCATGATTGGTTCACTTGGATATGTGGCTTGTGGAGCGAAGGAGGTGAATCTGGACCTAAGGTTCGCGAATATCAGAGGAAGAAGAAGTGAAAAAGGTGTGAATATCAGAGGGAAGATAAAGCGAAGAAGGCATAAATTTCATAGAGAAGATGAAGTGTGGTGATGAGCATTTATGGTATAACTCTGATCATGAGATAGATTTGATTCTATAATGGATCACTGCTACTAGATTCGGTGAACTACTATGTGAACTCTAGTTGGTTAGACTATGTTCTATAAACAAGCTGGGTCTTGTGGAAAGCTGGGTCTTGCTTGAGATTTGGTGCTCTCCTAGAAGTTGGTGTTGAAAAAAAATAGTTGGTGTCGAGAAAATCCTTATTACTATATTCACATATATACATATAAATTATACAAAATCTTACACAAACATCTGGTATCTCTTGTGTCCATTATGATTATGATTTGATTGTTCTCAATTTGTACAGTTATGTTTTAGCTGCTAAATTATAAGAAGAAAAGTTATAAAAGTCCACACACTAATTCACTCCCCCCCTCTTAGTGTGGGTGATGTGTTCAACAAACTTTGTGCATAGTGTTTCCTTTTGGTCTTCACAAGGGTCATTGTTTGCAAGGTTTTGTTGGAAACCTAAAGAAAAACCCAAGTTAGACAAAAAATCTCCAACAAATGGTTTTATTTCCTATTGTAACCTAGAAGAATAGATTGGAAGGGACTTGCTGAGATGAACAATGAAGATAATTATGTATTATAAGGGAATTTTCAGACCATGGAGCCCAACTAAACAGGATATTAAATGATGGATGACAATAAACGAGCTCGAATTTGCACAAAAGATAATAGAAACCCTAAGTATGCACCATGTCAATATTTGGAGAGTTATGTATTCATTAATATTCATGAGACATTTTTCTAAGAATTTCCACATTTGTTGCAAGAGTCGATACTGAGATTAAAAGACACTCACCCAACTAACTGGATAATACTAGTAGAATGGACTACTGAAAATATTGCATATCTACAAAAAGTCAACAACAAATTCATGTGAGAATTCAATTTCTAGCTAAACAACATTATTGCAGGATTCATTACCGATTTTGTAATCGATACTGCAAAATCATACATTGTTGTAGAGCACGAGTTTTTGAAGGGTCGAACAAGAAGGTATATTAGATCAATCTATACATCAATCAAGATTGTTTTTCATGATGAAGGTGTGATGACAATGGAGTTTGACAACTAAATAAATCTGAGCACATGGGGAGACTAGAGGAAACACTAAGAACGATGTGAGACATGGAGAGGGACCTAGATAGATGTAAGACGAAGGAAATGATGGACCCCATTATGATGTATGGAGAAAAAATCAAGGGAATAATGGACAAAGTGGGAACGACGTGTAGTGGGAGCCCCTACCAATATAAGATTAATATGAAAAAGAGGGTAACAACCGAGAGGGAAGGCTTTGAAAGTGATGAAGAAGAGGTGGATGATCTTTGTGCTATGGAGAATATTGAGGAAATATTATGTGCAAAATATGACATAAAAATCAAAGTTCAAGGGTTCGACGTAGAAGAAAGAACTCCAATCCAGATCAAAATTAGTGCGGAACCCACAAACCCATATGCAACTAAAAGATCAGGAAATAAAGAATATTTTATACAAACTGTAATTAGTAGCAGAAAGAGTCCAATAGGTCAAGGGACTAGTGGAAATTCAACTGGAAGTATGATTTCAGATAGCAATAGTCATTTATCTATACCATGCAAAAGTAGTACCACAAATTTCATAATGGCATGAAAAAATCTGACCATTCGGTTACCATAAATTCATGGAGAATGGTTGGAGGACGTAGAGAAACATCTATTTATTTTTGAAAATATTTGGGAAGCTTAACATATCACAGATGAAGACACAAAGGTGGATCCTATAACAATTACTTTCAAAAACCACACATTAGACTAGTTTATGAGCCTATTAGTGAACAATCCACAAGGAGCACCTACAATCGTCAAAGATGTAAAGAAGGAATTAACCAATGAATTATGGAGACCAAGTTCAGAAGATCAATATACGAATGAGATGATATAATCAGACAAAATCCAAGAGACTCGTTTTGGGAAATCGATCAAAAGTTCAAGCGATTGAAAAATAAGTTGAAATATCTCACAACTAACATGCAACAGAGGAAACTATTCATAATCTCCTTATTTCCACATTTTAAATACCCATTGAGGAAAAACAAGTTCTATACTTTGGCCTAGGCTCTGCAAGATTCCTTACAAATGGAAGATAATCGATATAAACATACATATCCAGCTATAGAATAGCTGAGAGAGGATCTTAATAATCTAACATTTAATTTGAATCAGAAAAAAAGGCAACGAAAAGAGGGAAGTTATCTAGTGTACCTTATGCAGAACAAAAGGACACAACAAAAATGAGTGCCCAACATTTGCACAGTATTTGGGAGTAGGAATTCCAAATCCCTTACCCACAAGAATATTATGTTGTGAACTCTGTAGAACTCCTGGACATGATCCCTATCTTTGTCCAATGATGCAAAAATACCAAAAAGTGCTTAAAAGTACATTCTGCAATTTCTAGAAGTCTCTAGGATATGAGGATACAGATTATCGAACCTTGGAACTTATGAAGGAAGGGACCTCACATGATTATAGGTTATACGATGAACTAATGACAGGACAACCTCTGCAGCAGTTTACAACATCACCACAATATAATCAAGTACCAAAATATAATACATCGCGCACAGAAAATCAAGGCAACATAGGAGGATTCAGAGGAGGATTTCGAAGAGGCAAAGGACCAGTAACTGACCACAACTTCCAAAAACCTGGACATTATGAAAGTGATTGTCCACAACCACCAACAACATGCATGTACTATTGTGTAGCAGATCATACTACAAAGTATTTTCCTATACCTCTAAGAAAAATAAAGGACAAAAGAAATCAAAATAACCAGAATGTTCAATGGATTTTCATGGAAACTAGAGATGATGGGAAAACATTAATGTAGTTTCTCGAGGTGGAACCAAAACAGAAGCAGATGCAGTAAATCAAAATAAAAAACAACACCAATGGGTTAGAAAAAATACAACACCACAACAACATTTTGATGCATGCAAAGAAAAAGAAACATTAAAGAAGGTAAGACAAAAAATTTTGTAGGAGAATATTGCTTCTACTTCAAATACATAGCCAAGGTATGATAAGATAGTATATGATATGCCTCATCCATATGATAATACCAACATAGGTCATCCTTTAGAAAAGTTAATTAAAGAAACTTTCTGGTGTCTTGATTGTTGTTATTGAATGATACAAGTATCACAAAGTTTGATAGAAAAATGAAATCCTAAAGAAGAGATAAAAATACAACAAAAGACCATAAATCATGTCCAAAGGAAGACAAGAAAAAACAGAGAGTTCAGACTAAATGAAAATATTGGATACTTTAGTATGGCTGACATAATATTAGATTAGGGATCTGAGGTAAATGTTCTTCCTAAGAAAACATGGGAATGCATGGGGGAACCTACATTGGGCTATTCAACTATTCAGCTGAAACTAGAAAACCAACATAGGGTAATACCAATTGGTTGATTGAAAAGGAATACTAGTGGATTTAGATGTTGTGCACACTATAGCATATTTTGAGGTAATTGATATAGTGTATAATACTACACCTTATCCAACATTGTTGGGACTCGATTGGACATTTGACAATTAAGCCATCATCAACTTGAAGACTTGGAAAATTATTTTTGAATCAGGATATTATAGAGTCATAACACTATTAGATCATTCAGAAAGTGGAAGATATGTTGAACCAATGAGAGAGAACTTTATCAAAGAAGAGATAAACCTATTCTATAGAATTATTCCACGTGAGGAAGATTACATTAACCCAACAACAGATGGAATGATTAGTTGGAGAAGCATAAATTCTTGTACTTCAGATTCTGACATAGGAATGGAGAATTGAAAACAACGCTTACATGAGACATCTACCAGAATATGTGCAATAGTTATGTGCACACTAAGATGGATTGGCTAAGAGGTAAGAGAACCTCCATTTTTTTATGGTCAAAATGATTTGGAAGAATTCATCACAAATTTTGAGTTAGAAGTCCTTGAACGTCAAATATTATTGGTTTTAGATATGAACTTAAAAGAA
The DNA here is from genome assembly GCA_009831015.1 of Picea engelmannii. Lineage (NCBI taxonomy): Eukaryota > Viridiplantae > Streptophyta > Pinopsida > Pinales > Pinaceae > Picea > Picea engelmannii. The sequence continues at coordinate 80,903 of ML780101.1, forward strand.
ACACATGCATGTTGGTGGGGTACTCACAAAGAAAAGATCCATGATTTGTATCAATGCAAAAGATTATTGTGCATGATATTTTTCGTAGAACATGAGAATAAACATATGCATAAACACGATGGATGAGGACAACCAAGAGAACATATAGACATATGCATAGCCCAATGGAGACTGATACCACCAAAGGAATAGCCACATCAATTCATCCATACATTAGAAGTCATACAGAAAAATTGGTATACAGAACTGGAATTGCACAAAGGAACTATAAATTGGAAAGATTTGCAACAAAACTTTGTAATCACATTTTCATTTGAACATGACAATTCAATGATAGGTGCAATACTGCAGTTGATAAAAGAAAAGAGTTTTTAAGAACCTAAAGTTGAAATTGTAATATCTTATCAAAATCACAATCCACAAACAGCCAGACAATTGTTACATTGTTACCACGTCGCAGAAGATGACTGAGTAGAAGAAAAATTGTGTGATATTACGATAACATAAGTTGAAGAGGAAAGAGAGGCACAAGGCCCGAAGTTATAGTTAGAATAATTTTCTGCACCACTGAAGATAAAGAAAGTCAATATTGGAATAGAAGAGAATCCAAAAAATGAAAGTATTGGTGACTATTGGGACGACCAGACAATGGAAAAAATAATTGAACTACTACGCCAATATAGTGATCTAATTCGAGAAACCTTTTCAGAAATGAAAGGGGTGGCCGGAGAACTTGGATAAATGAAAATCCTTCTACGACTAGATGCTATACCAATAAGACAAAGACCCTATAGGTTTAATCCAGTATATAAACAAAAATTTAAGGAAGAGATTGACAAATGTTAGAGGTTGGTATAGTAGAACCTGTTGAAGCATCTAAGTGGATTATCCCTATGGTAGTTCAGAAGAAGAAGCATGGGGGGACAAGGATCTGTGTAGACTTGAGGAAGTTGAATTATACATGTCTGCATGATCCCTTCCCTACTCCACTTATAGATGAGGTATTGGAAAATGTAGGAGGACAAGAATCATACTCATTCACTGATGGATTTTCATGGTATCACCAAATCATAATAGCACCAGAGGATTGTTATAATACTACATTTTACACAGAATGGGGGTCATACCAATACACAGTGATGCCATTTGGATTCAAAAAATCCCCTGCTATTTTTTCAAGAGAAGTGGTAGTTGCATTTAAAGATTTTATACATAAATGTTTGGAGGTTTACCTGGATGATTGGACGATATTTATCCTATTAAAATATCATGTTGAAGTTTTAAGATTAATGCTAGACAGGTGTAGACAATGCCAAATTTCTTTGAACATTAAGAAATTAATCTTCAGTGCACCATTTGGAACTCTACTAGGGCATGTGGTTTGTAAATAGGGTATGTTGGTTGAATCTACAAAGATTGTTTTCATTGTTAATTTACCACCACCTAACTCAGTGCGCCAATCAGGAGCTACACTAGGTCACACATGATACCATAGAAAGTTCATAAAGAGTTATGCATAGATTATTGTGCCCATGGAGAAACTGTTAAAGAAGGATATCAAGTTTCAATGGAATGATGAGTGCCAACAAAGTTAGGACATATTAAAAGAGAAAATGGTGACAACACCAATTCTGGTGTTTCTAGATTGGTCAAAAGAGTTATGTTTTCATGAGGATGCCTCTTCAATAACACTTGGAGAAGTACTAGAACAACAAGGATAAGGTGACATAGATCACCGAATAAAAATTTCATGTAGGAAACTCTCAGATTCAGAACAAAATCATAATACAATAAAGAGTGAAGGTTTGGCCATGGTGTATGAATTACAAAAGTTCAGACATTATTTATTATGCCAACATTTTAAAATGTTCACATATCTCTATGCTATCATATACCTGGTCAACAAGCCAGTGTTGTGGGGGAGAATATGTAGATAGTTGTTGTTATTTCAAGAGTTTGATTTTGAAGTAGTAGTGAAACCTAGAAGAATGAATGCAAGGTCGAATCATCTATCTAGGATAACTAATGGAGAGGAACGAAGCAACTTGGAGGAAAAATATCTTGATGAAAAACTATTTTCAGTGCAAATTGTTGATGAATACTTTTCTAATATCATTGAATTTCTAAGTACAAGATTTTCCCCAAAGGAATACAACACTACATAAAAGAAGAATTTGGTTGTTAGAGTTGTAGATTACCAACTTATTGCAGGATACTTATATTATAAACTAGGTGAAGATAATATTATAGGGAGATGTGTCATGGAACATGAACATCCTACCATCTTAGTATAAGAACATGAAGGAATAGCTAAAGCAAACTATGAAGAAAAAGTCATAGTTTCTAAAGATGCAGAGGAATATTGCCAGACTTGTGATTTTTGTCAGAGGATAGGAAAGCCATCTAGGAGGGATGAGATTCCCCTAAAACCTCAGGTAAACCTTAAAGTGTTTGAAAAATGGGAAATACATTTTGTAGGACCAATCAACCCACCAACTAGAATATCATGAGAAAGGTACATCATTACAATGACATAATATCTAACTAGATGGGATGAAGCAACAATAGTAAAGTATTGCAGTGCAAAAACTGCAGTGCACTTTCTATTTGAACAAGTAATTACAAGATTTCGATGCCCTAGAATTTTGATGAGTGATTAGGGAACTCATTTTCTCAATAATACCATTGAGGAAATGACTGAAGAATTTGAAATACACCATCAAAAGATCACTCCATACCATCCTTATTCTAATGAAAAACTAAATCATTTTTATAAAATATTGGAGAATGCCCTAACTAAAATTTGCAACGTAAATAGGGATGATTGGGATCCGAAAATACCATCAGTATTATGGTCCTATAGAACCACATGCAATAAAATCACAGGGAAAACATCTTTCAGATTGGTGTATGGTCATGAAAAAATAATCCCTTTAGAATATTTTATACATAGTTTATGTGTTGCATCTACTACAAACATGACAGAAACAAACGCACTACAAGAAAGATTGTATCAACTTTTGGAACTAGAAGAGGACATAATTAAGGCGGGTTTCCATCAGGAAGTACAAAAATCCAAAGACAAAGTTTGGCATGATAGACACATTAAAAATAAAAGCTTTAAGGAAGGAGATTTGGTTCTTTTCTATGACAGTAAATACTTACAACATCGAGGAAAATTCAGGATGCATTGGCTAGGGCCATATGAGATAAAATCTATCACATATAGAGGTGTTGTGCGGTTGTAGGATCTAATAGGAAAAGAGATTCAAGGATTGGTTAATGGCAGACAATTAAAACTGTATAGAGACAGATGACCTAGTAACCCTTAGTAGATGCAGTGCATAAAATTACAATTGTACATAGTGTATATGGTAAGAAAAAGAAGAAAAAGAAAAAGTGGTGATCAAAAAATTGTGGCGTGATAGGGAATTTATGGAACAACCTATAAAAGAAGAAAAATTGAATGAAAAAGACTCATTGTTACTATGTGCAAACCATATCCAATGGATAAAACTTAGTCTGAGTGGGTTATTTCGAGTTTTTCTCTTATGATTCAAAGAAACCTTCCCAAATTTAGCAAAATGGCACCCCCGAAGCTTGGAGATCCCAGCCAGTTGACAAGAAAAACACCAAGTTTCACAAGGTCTACACAAGACACAAAAACTAATGGAGAAAACCCAAACCATCCTGAAGGAGTTGGGGATGTGTTAATGAAAGAAACTATGTGAGACATTCTCCAACTTACAAACCTGTGAGGTGTGGATCATTGCTGCTATGTGAAGCCTTTCTCTCATCTTACAAATCTGAGAGAAATCCCCTAATAAGGGTTCATGGTTCCTACCTGAGACAGAGCTAGGAACATAGAGATGACCTCCTCCATGAAGAGAGTGAGAAGAACTACATATGATTATCCATCAGGAAAAGCGATCTGATGAGTTGGATGTTCTTGTGGATGAGAACAAGGTGAACGTGTGAAATCCAAAAACTGTTGGGCACATCATCATGTGAATAGAAATGAATATGATGTGTTAGCCTCCTCTGAGAAGCATAGTTGGCGAGAAAAATCCATATGATTCTCCTATGAGAGGTAGTGGGAATGAAGATCTGTAGAGTGGATGTGTCTGTGGATGAGCACATGTGAACGTGTGTAGATCTGTTTCTTTTGTGTAATGCAGTAAGCCAGAGCTATGACATCCCTATGGATGTGCCCCTAGTGGGTGTATCATATCCTTTGCTGTATGTTGTTCAATAGTCATACCTTCATGTAACCCTAATTGTTATGTAAAGGGTACAAGTCGACCCCACCTTAATGTGATTAATAATAAATGTAAAATATAATTAATATTTCTAATATTAATTATAATAATAATAATAATAATAATAATAAATTATAAAGTGTGTTAGAGAGGTCAGCCCTGTTGAGCCAATAGATGCCTTTGTTGATTGATCAAAGTCCAATATAAGTAAGGCATGATTCCCCATTATGGAATCATATCTTTCAAGTGAGTTTGGAAATTTCAGCAAGTACACTTCTTTGGAAAAAGGTGCGCACCTCTCTTGGGAACTAGAGTTCTAGGGTTTGAGCACCCTCTTGTGTGCTAGGTATTTATTGGTAGTAAATGTCTTTCTCTTGAATATTATATAAAAATATTTGGTTGGGTTTTCTTCCCTTGTTGAGAAGGGTTTCCCAGGATATATTTTGTGTTCTTGTGCACAATGCTTCTTCTTGTGATCTTGGTTGCTGCAACATTTATGGTTATAGTTAAATGATAAAATGGAATGAAATTCATGATTAACCTAATGCTTATGAAAAATAAACATGGTATCAGAGCATCGGTCTTGAAGAACCCATTGCACAAGCTACAAACCTTTATCAACCATCTTTCCTCTTCTGCAGAACCATACAACCCTCCTAGAGTTTACAAAAAATACGTATGATCTCCTCCTCAATGAAGTTTCAGGTATTAATACTTGGACGTTGGGGATACATTTGGAATATAAGAGTATGAACTCTTCTAGCACATCTCTAGAAGCTCTCAAAACAAAATTCCGAGAAATTTTGATTTTTGGCCCTAAGTTTTCTAGGGTGTCAAAATTTCCTACAGAAGATCAATTCTGGATTTTTGAAGAAACGTTATCTGATTAATTGTTTGAAGTCATAAGTCCAATATAATAAAAGACTGAAAATCTAACCTAATCATTAGGTTCTCAAAATCTAGTCAGCAAGGAATTGAAGAAATAAATCAAATGAAGAACATAACCTTAGTAGAAGATAGGCTTGATGGAGAAAGCAACTTCAGTCCCTGGAAATCAAAGCTTCTAGTCACTCTTGAAGAAGATGACCTCTTGGATGTAACAACTAAAACTCTACCAGACACATCTACAGATGTATAGAAGAAAATAAGAAAAGAAGAAGATGTCAAAGAACAAAAAATAATCATCTACTCAGTAAGAGATCACCTCTTGCCCCGTATTACCAATCTGAAGACAACCTATGACATGTATAAGATTTGAAAAGGAATGTTTGAAAGTGACAACACTCTCAGAGGTTTTACCTTAAAGAGACAACTTCAAAGTACCAAGATGATGAAGGAAGAAATGGTGGCACTCTTCTTTATGAATTTACCAGAGATCAAAGAACAATTAGAGACCATTGGGGAAATCATGTCTGATAGAGAACTTGTCTTAACCACTCTCCAAAATACTCCAAACTCATGGGAGCCCTTTATTTAGAGTATCAGTGGAAGATTAGCTCTACCAACCTTTGAGCGTCTATGGACAGACTGCACTCAAGAAGAACTTAAACTTAGAAATAGAGGAGTGGAAGATTCCTCAGAAGAAAATCATGCTCTTGCACTTCATACAAAGAAGGGAGGAAAATTCAAAAGAAACTCTAGGCAAACATTTAAAGATGAAAAGTCTTCATCCAAACTAGACTATCAAATAAGAGATGTTTCAAAAATTTAGTGCTTCAGATGTGACAAGTATGGACACACTGCAAGAAAATGTCCAACCAGGAAGAAGGGAAGACAATATGCGTCCACTGCTGACATTGATCCAGATCCACTTGAAAAGAGTGAAGAAAAGAGAGAGGATAAATATTTCCTATAAAAGGTATGACAACAAACTAGGTAAAACTTTTGATCCCTAAGTTTATAGTTGATTGTTTTTTTAAATAAATGAAGGATGTTGTTCCTAGTACAAGAACTCTCAAAGACTTGGACCATTATCCCTAGTATGGGAGTCCAATTCATATTGAACTTGTTCATCATACAAAGAAAAATAGAAGACACTTATCCTTCAGAGGGAGTCACTTGACTCAAAGAAAGTCAAAACTATTTGATAAAAATAAAGAATAGAACCATCATTGAGAGAACCAATGATGCATGAACAAAATCCTACTAAGACTCCATGGACAAAATAATGCATGGCACAGTATATGTGCAGAACAAAAATCTTCACCAGAACAAAGTCTAAATATTGAGAACTTCAAATTATCTGGGTGTCCAATGTATCTTTATGTACCCAAAGAAAAGAAGTTCAAGCTAGATCCTTGAGAAAGAAAGGATACATTGAATCTTCATAAACATTCCAAATCGACATTTCTAGTCAAAGACAGATTGAAGTCAAGCAGAGATGTTGAAAACGAGGAAGTCTTTCAAAGACCCAGAGAATCTCAGATGAATATTAAACACCTTCTCCCCCTTCAAACATTTCATAGGGAGACATACGTTATTCTCGTTTCTCCAGTAGATATCATTCAAAGAACAAAAGATAATTTTTTGGTAACTTACAAGTGGATCTATGTTAAGGTCCTAACCTGCACATAGGTAGAAAAATATATTCGGATGTAATAAAGGTCAATATTAATAAGGCCTTTCAATAAAATAGAATAAGGCAGATGTAAGAAGACCTAATAGAAGCTTCTGCTTCTAGAAGGATCTTCCTCTAGATGCTTGTTTTTAGTATAAATAGGAGTCGAGGGTATGAGAACCCTAGCTTGGATATTATTGTAATAGAGATCTTCTCAATTGTAGGTTTCCCCCTCGAAGAGGCTTGTGAACATTGCTTTCAGATTCAAAGTGTTATTTCTGTTTTATTCTTATATCATTTCAGTGTTATTGTGGTGAATGTTCTGGTTATATTGTTGTTATTCTACCATTACTAGAATTTTTTTCTGTTCTACATACATCTTATATCTGGTGTATTACAAGTGGTATCAGAGCACTTTCCTCGGTAGAAAGTGTGGGTTAAATTTTTTTTTTCAGGGTAGAAACGTATTCCAACGTCTTTAAGCCACAAAGATATGTCGTTACGTGCATAAACCACCAATTGAGGGATTCATACACACAGGAAATACAAGTGGTACTTACGCACACATATGTTGGCCACCCTTGTAACCCCTTTTGGTACCCCTTCGAGTGGTATCGCATCAGAAAACACCTGTGTATGGATTGGCCTAGATTACTTGAAGCCGTCTTTAGATAAATCGATCGGTCGCTTGACTGCTATAGTGTCACCGAGAACAACACTCAGAAAGATACTCTCTAGTACCTGGGTAGTCAGGTAGTACGGCTAAGGGTATGGTCTATCCTCCTTAGTTAGTTCCGTGAGATATTGGGTCGAGTACTACTGTTGGACCCTGCACGTATATCAGAGAGCTATAGCACAGGGAAAACATTTGTTTGTAGAACCCTTGAATACCTAAACCTTGGGGACAAAAACATAAACAAATTAAAACAGACAAGATCTATTGCCGCACAACTGTGTTTGGGTTGCCAAGTAAATACACATTTCTTTCTGGTTAAATCATTTGGGCATTTCCTGTCTGCAGTATTCTTCAGACCAGACGTAGAAAAAAAAATGAGTCTGGAAATTGTTTCACCACTATTTCAGCCCTATTCTATTGGATTCATCTCTTCACCCTTATCACATTCATCCATCTCATTTTTTCAGCAAAATTTTTTTTTACCCCGCTCGCCCCTTTTCAGTTCCCCCATCCTCACGGCCCATACTCGTAGCCAAGATTTGGAAGATCGCTTCAACACCTTACAGTCTGGTCTCATTGAGACCCAACAAGAAGTGAAACAACTCAATGCCAATGTCGTTTCCATCAATACAACCATGCAGTCCTCAATGGGCGAAATCAAATAAGACCTCACCACCCAGCTTGAATCAGTCTTTTCAGCACTCTGCACTAAATTGCATATCCCTACAGATAACTCTTCCTCTTCCTCACCCCCACATACTGAAGGTAACCATTCCTCTAATTCCCATACCTTGCAGAGCCATCACTTTCAATGTGACCTACGCCTTCCATGAGTGGATGTGACCAAATTTGATGGCTCAGACCCCACTGGTTGGGTAACCCAAATGGAACATTACTTCTATTTATATAGCATTATATATGACTTGGCCAAACTCCGGTATGGTGTTCTCCATCTAGATCAAGAACGTTGGCAATGGTGACAATGGAGAAATATTTTTCGTCAAGGGTATATTGCTTGGACACAGTTTGTGGCAGAGATTTATGAACGCTTTGACACTGACACCATCCATTTGGGTCGTTTGACAAAGATGAAACAATTAGGAACAGTGGAAGACTTTATAGCTGCCTTTGAGCACCTGGCTTTTAGAACAGAGGGCATGCTTGATGCCTTTTTCTGAGAGTGTTTTATCAGCAACCTCAAGGATGAAATTCGAGCCCATGTCCTCATGGCTCAGCCTGAGAGTTGGGTGGAGGCTACCAAAAGACCTAGAGAAGCACAATGGGTTGTATCTTCTCAAAACCACAAACCCTCCTTCATCCCTCGCCCTAAACTAGTAAATCCCACTACTCCCTTCGCTCCACTAAAGATCCCAAAATTGACCTGGGATGAAATGGTTGAACGCCAACTTAAAGGCCTTTGTTATAACTATGATGAAAAATATTTCCCGGGCCACAAGTGTAAATAACAAAATATTTTTATGGCCATCTCCGAGGAGATTTCAGAAGAAGATGAAGAAACTCCCTATATTTCTGAATCACCTGAATCCACTGACATAACCCCTCCCTTAGACCCTCCCTAAGTACAACCAATAATTTCCCTCAATGCTCTCACTGGCTTCTCTGCTCCCCAAACCCTCAAGCTAATTGGTTACATCAAGCATTGGAAGGCCATCTTTCTAGTTGATAGTGGAAGAACCCATAATTTTATTCATCGCCGCATTGCCCAAGAAACTCATTGCTACATCCATGCCATCAATAATTTCCAAATCATGATTTCCAATGGTGTTTCCATGAAATGTGGAGGGCATTGTGAAAATGTGTCTCCAAATTGGTGACTACCACCTGAAATCCCATATGTTTGCTATTGACATGGGAGGTTGTGACATTGTGTTGGGTGCAAACTGGCTAAGAACTTGGGGTCCCATTCTCATGGATTTTAAATACTTAACCATGCAATTCGACCAAGAGGGCCACCAATATAAGTTCCAAGGCATCACCGCAGGTTCACCTGAGATCATTAGTTCCCATCGCATGGAAAAGCTACTCAAAAAGGATCATTCTGGTGTTATCGCCCAACTGCATGCCATACAAGTAAAAGAGATACCTTTTGTATCACAAGACCTCCAAACCATCCTTTCTAAACATCAATTGGTCTTTTCCACTCCCCAAGGCCTCCCTCCTTCCCATGGTGTTCATGATCATTCCATTCCCCTTGTACTAGGAAGCCTTCCTTGCAATATCTGTCTGTATCGTCACCCCTTTTCCCAAAAAAATGAAATTGAGAAAATGGTCCAGGAACTCCTTAATGCAGGCATTATCCGCCCTAGTACGAGCCCCTATTTGTCTCTTGTGGTCATGGTCCAGAAGAAAGAAGGTTCTTGGCGAATGTGTCCTGACTTTCGTGCCCTCAACAAACTTACCATCAAAGACAAATTCCCCATTCCTATCATTGATGACCTCCTGGATGAATTGAGTGGCACCAAATTCTTCACTAAACTGGATCTTCATTCGAGCTACCACCAGACACGTATGAAAGAGGAAGATATTCCCAAGACTGCCTTTAGAACTCATGAGGACCACTATGAGTTTTTGGTCATGCCCTTTGGCTTGTGTAATGCTCCCTCCACCTTCCAAAGCCTCATGAATCATGTCTTCTATCATTTTCTCTGCCATTTTGTCTTAGTTTTCTTTGATGATATCCTCATCTATAGAAAAACCTAGACAAACCATCTTGCTCATGTGGATCGAGTTCTCCATCTACTCTCTCAACACCAACTTTTCCTGAAACAATCTAAATGTTCTTTTGGTGCCTCGGAAGTCGAATACTTGGGTCATATGGTTGACAAATATGGCGTCAGGGTGGATCCTAAAAAGATTGAAGCTATGCAAGACTGGCCTCACCCAAAGACTCTTAAGAGCTTGTGTGGATTTCTATGCTTAATAGGGTATTATCGCAAGTTTGTTAAGAATTATGGGAAGATTGCAACACCTCTCACTGCTCTCCTAAAAAAGAACTCTTTCACTTGGACTCTAGCTGCTGCTCAAGATTTTCAAACCTTGAAGATGGCCACGTGCACCACTCCAGTCCTCGCCTTTCCCGATTTCACAAAGACCTTTATGTTGGAATGTGATGCCTCAGGGAAAGGAATTGATGCTATCCTTATGAAAGAGGGTCGATCTTTGGCCTTTACCAGCAAACAACTATCTGAAATAAATCTGGGCAAATCCACCTATGAAAAGGAAATGTTGGCTATTCTGCATGACGTGGATCTGTGGCATCCTTATCGATTGGGGAAACGGTTCCAAATTAATACAGACCATCAAAGCCTCAATTATTTTCTGGAACAACGCATTTCCTCCCCAGAACAACAAAAATGGGTGACTAAACTCTTTGGATATGATTATGAGATCATTTATAAGAAAGGAAAAGACAATGTGGTTGCGGATGCACTTTCCAAAAAATATGAAGATGAAGGATCCCTTTTTTCTCTTTCATTCATTGTACCATATTGGCTCCAAGCCATTCACCAGGAATGGCTACAAGACCCCAAAAGTTTGCAGTTGATCTAGCAATTGCAGTCCAATGCTCCTTCTTCCCCAGGGTACTCTTGGCTCCATGAGGCAATTTGATACGAAGGCTATTTGTATTTAAGTAAACAATCAAAGCTTAAATCCACGGTACTTTCTGAGCTTCATGCTACACCCACAACAGGGCACTCTGGGCTCACCAAAACCTATGACAGGGTCAAACATTCCTTTTTCTGGGATGGTATGAAACAGTACATTCATAATTTTGTAGTTGAATGTGATGTGTGTCAACACAACAAGGGAGAAACAGTCAAATCGTCAGGAACACTACAACCGTTGTCGATTCCACCTGCTATTTGGAAGGATATCTCTATGGATTTTATTACCGGCTTACCCAAATCGGGAAATAAATCCATCATCATGGTGGTTGTTGATCGCCTTTCCAAGTACAATCATTTATGCTCCCTTCAACACCCATTTATAGCATCCACAGTAGCTCAAATCTTCATGGATCAGGTCTTCAAGCTTCATGGCATGCTGCATCTATTGTTTCTGATCGCAACCTAACTTTCACAAGCAATTTTTGGCAAGAACTGTTCAAGATACAAGGCACAAAATTGTATCTCAGCACAACTTATCATCCCCAGACTAATGGCCAAACAGAAGTTGTCAACAAGTGTTTGGAAACATATTTGAGGTGTTTTGCCTCGGAAAAGAAAAATTAGTGGGCTCAATGGTTACCCCTAGCTGAATGGTGGTACAACACTTCATACCATACAACTACATGCATGACT
>ML780101.1:134136-152352 GCA_009831015.1 Picea engelmannii
AACCTCAGGGGGGTCCGAAAACCACTTTCCCCCCTCCAAAACTGCCTTCCCCAAAATAACAAAAAAAATTGTTTTCGCCATTTTTTACCACATGTTTTACGAGAGTGATTATGGAAAAACCAGAATGAATTTTGAAAAATTGAGAGAGGTTTTTCTCCTTAACGATATGAGGAACAAAAACCTCTCTCAAGTTTTTCACAAGTACCAGGGATTGGGAGAATAAAATCCATCTCTGAGCACCATTTTTCAAGTTTCCAGTTTTTCCTAATCTTGTCATGTTTTTGTTGTGGTTGTTTTGGAGAGATGGAGATGAATTTGGAAAAGATGAAAGAGGTTTTTGTTTAGAACAGAATCATCTACAAAAATTTACCATTTTTTTCCACATACATATCATATTGGGAGAAATGACGACGTCGCGGAACCCTATTTTTCATAAATTCAAGAGACAGAAAGTCAAAGGACAAATGTGAAAGAGAGTGGATTCAAAGGCATAGATCACCCACAGATCCCATCAAAACAGTGCCAGATCTTTGAATGAATCTCAATGATATCTATATCTTTGTAATCCAAAATCAAATTGGTTTAGATTTTCCTAATTTCAATCATGCTCATTAATGAGGGGATCATTGTAAATAATTTATAAATACTTCTAAATTCGAAGTATTAGGGGTTGATTAGTTGGGATCTATTAGAAGAGAAACATTGTAGAGAATCTCATGGAGCCTTTTTTAATCAAATTTCAGTAATACAAGTCAATCTTCTCAGGATTCCTGTGGCATAACTTTTTGGTGAAGTGTCTCTTCTACAATATGTTTTCCTTGTCACATATTGGTTTCTTTCTGAATTATTCAATAGAATATTACGATCATAATTTGTTTTAAAATACACTTTGTTTCTAGCTTTGGATAAATTTTGTGTTTTCTACTAGATGGTTAGTTTCAAAATTCTTAATTTCAATGATACAATCCTCTTTCCTCACCTTTTCTTTCATATCATTCAACAATTTCAAAGCATCCAACAAAGGTGCCTATCCTTCCCTATGAGATTTTCATATAGAAACTATCTTGATTGGATCAGACCTCTTTGACTCCATTTCCCAATGGCCTTCCTTTCCTATTCCAGCCAACCAATTTTATAAACCAAACCTCTGTACAATAATAACTAGCCTAAAATCTATCATAAACAAATTTAGATCAAATAGAGAGATCCCTCTATGAGTCTTGGAGGGATAGATCCAGGACTCCAAGTGGTTTGATGTTACCTCACTAATTGCCTCCTCATCCTTGGGAAAATTACAGAGTGCTAACATCTAGTAAACTTGTTTTTGAATGATTGCAACGATGTGTAGGACCTCGGTTTAGAATTCCACTATCCATGTCTAATCATATTGTTATCACTGGTTGGATGGGGAGAACCAACATAAAATGGATTTTACCAAAGTCCATGGAAATGTCGTGCAATAAAATATGCAACCTTATGGAATACTTCATATCCAAAGCAAAGAAAGTTGAATGCTAGAATTTTTTCCATGTACTATGATGAGATGCAGGAGAAGAAGGAAAACACATGGAGAATACTACCATAAGTTGTGAGAGATAATCAAGGAATATCCAATTTTCAAGATTCAAGCATAACATATGGATCTGGGCTAAGAAGTATCCTAAAAAGGAATGGTTGCAGTTGAGATATTATGTCATAAGGGAAGAAGTACAATGGGCTATGAAGGATTGTCCTGCAAAGTGCAAGGTGTTAGTAATATCAAAGAAAGTACCAAAATCTAAACAACAAGTATAGACTGGAACTTCACAACATTCAACCAACCCATCAACAAGCACAAGGAAAATGATAGAGCGCACAAAAGAAATAGGGGGTAGCACAACAACTAAAAATACAAGGAAGAAAATGGTTTCAACTCAAGAAAAGGAGTGCCCAAAAGAAATAAATGGAGGAACGCAGACCAATACCAATATTCCTATGTAGGAGGAAATAAGAAGTGGAAATTTTCCATATTTTGATATGCCATCTCAAACCATGCAAACATAGACACTTCCAAGGAAAACAACAGTGTTGCAGATAGCAGGACAATGCCAAAAAATGAAGGCACATAAGGACATTCCTTAGCTTACACTTACATAGGATGATACAGAATTAGTAGAAAAAAAAGAGAACGATCATACAACAAAAGCCTTGTATTATACTGAGAAGCAGAGGGAGGAAATAATGAAGAAATTGATATGGGTCAAATATGCATTGCAACAGTTGAATATTAATACAACACAACAAAAATATCAGGCACAACAACAACAAACCTCTCAGGAAAGAATACTTTTAGAACAAGAGACATTGCAGACCATAGTTATGGGGAGTTGAAATTTTCATATCATCTAGGGGATGTTGTAGGTAGATGAAGCTACAACGTAGATGCCACTGAAGGATATAGATCATATGGACTTGGCACTGCCCAAGATTCCAACTAAGGTGTTGTACAAACTACAGATAAGTGTCGTGCAGGAAATACACTCAAGGGTCTGTGAAGATTCCACAAGCTTATAGTTGGCCAAGGAAGTAAATAATACACTGAAGATAACTCCTAACCAAGAAAATTTCCAGAGGGATGAAACAAAACAGTCCACTGGAAGAATAAAGAAGAAAGTTGAAGAAGTATTTAAAACAATTTCTGACAATGCACAAGGAGAGAATATAGCCACAGAGGGTAAAATTGATAAAATGCACAAGCTATGGAGACTTACAAAATCCAAATTACAAAGTTGACAAAACTCTTAGTACCTAGTACTCCACCAGAAGTAAGAATACAAGGAAAGCAGGAGGCTATCGATCATACAAAAAGCATTGCGCTCGTAATCTAGGAATTAGTAGAGCTTTACAATAAGGTCGCAGAACTATGGAAAAACCTTCAGGAGGATGAAAAACTTTAGGAGTTGGACCAAAAATAAGAATGGATAAATATTGTGATGCAAGAATAGAAGGAGAAGCAGAAAACTATGACAATACTTGACATATTGAAAAGTGCACAAGAGTTGAAGAATTTCCAGGCAGAGCTTAAGTCCATACAAGTAGATAAGTATTCAAGGAAGACTCAACTAGAACCATTACAAGAAGGAGAAGATCAAATGCTCACTGAGTTCAACACAACAAAGGGCCAAATTCAACAAGTTGGCTTGGAGAGTGGGGAACTATTGAATGAACACATTATTGCGTAGACTTTGGAGATGATAGAAGAAAAGAAAACGTAGATAAAATCCCAAGTGGAAGAAATTACAAACAGGTTTCAGGTGCTCGAGAAGTCAGTACAGGAAGCACACACTACTTGGGTGGCTCGGGATGAGTCAAATGTGAGTGTTCGGGGCATGTTGGCACAGACCATTTTGGAACAAAATTAGAGGAAATGTTGATAAATATAGGGATGAAAATAGAAGATTATGGAAATGCATGGTAATTAATGAAGGAAGTTAGGTAATGGACCAATGAAGGAGAGCGCATCGAAAAAATTGGAAAAGAAGAACGAGGAAACCAACAAAGTCAATGAAAGAAAGAAAAATGCAGATCAACGAGGAAAACAATTGGATTTTGGACCAACCACAGTCAAGGAGTTAGAAAGTGCACAAATATAATACACCAAGGGTTAGTGGGTTAGGGATTTGGTCAATTTTGTAATGGGTAATTAACCCCTTTTTGTAATAAAGATATATTGTTATGAGATAGACAGATAGAGAAATAGACAGACAGATGGAGAGAGAGAGAGAGAGAGATAGAGGATTGTGAATAGAAAAGGTATATTATATCAATAATTGCAATCGAGGGTAAGTTCGTAAGTCATGGGCTTTGGAGCCCACTACAATGTTTTCAGCCTCTGAGTGGAAGTACGAATTCTATGAGGGTTATTCCATAGAAATTTCATGTGGGAGACAAAATTGTAATGCGCACAACATTGTAACCTTGATGTTGAATAATAAAAGAGCCAAGACAACCAAATCTTTGTGGACATAGCCTAGGGGGTGAACCACAGTAAAGTTTGTGTCTCTGTGTGGAATTCTTATGTTATTTCTTGAAAGTGTTATGATGAATGAATTAATATGTTAGTAGTAAAATGCAATGCACAATAGAGTAACAAGGATAATTACTACAGAATAAACCCTAAATGAATGAAATTGATTTCTAAGTGGTAGATATAAGATATAATGATGTGTTGATGTATTAAAATAATAAATATGGTGTGTTTTGAGGTAGAAATAATGTCTCTCATCTCCACAAAAATATATTTTCCAAGAATGCATACATCTGGGTCTTGTAGTCACCCATAAGTCGTCTCAGGTGAGACTGCATTGTGCACTTTGTGCATAGTGTTTCCTTTTGGTCTTCGAAAGGGTTGATGGCTTGCAAGGTTTTGTTGGAAACCTAAAGTAGAACCTGGGTCAAGCCAAAAATCTCCAACACCAGTTGTTAGGATGATAAGTGGTAAATAAAGAGTTGATTTTAAAATATAAAATATGCAGAAAAATAAAACTACATTTCCACGCAGGGAAAAGTTATGATTGCTAAGCCGAACAAAAAAAACATAGACCAAACACCCTAGAACTGGTCGGCCTCCCATGGATACCGAAATAAAACAAAAAGCATAAACCTGAAGCATGGTTAAATAAAACCTGAATTGCACATTAGTCCAATGAATGCTTGGTGCCCCTGCAATTTTCCTTTATAGAGCCTCTCTCAGTCTGATATGGATTGTTGAAGGTCCTTTAGGAAGGACATCATGATAACCACTCAGCTCCAGCATTTAGATTCCTTGAGTTGTTTCTCGAGTAAGGTCGAGTTAAAATCCCCTAGACCCTTCTTGAGGTCGTTCAAGAAATCCACAATGTCTTCTCTATCTGTAGACATGTCACAATAATAAGGGAGTGGGGGGGGCACAATGGAGAGTTGAAGGAAGAGGATGGAGAAATAGAGAGAGTAAAGGAAGTTACGGGGGGTGGTGAGGGGGAGAAGGCGGTGGTGGAGGATGGAGAGGAGGGGAAAGGGGCGAAGGCGCAAAGCCAAGTGAATTGTCGTAGTTTTCAAACCATTCAATCCTGCAGGTGTAAGGATTCGAGAGTGGGGAGAGGTTCGGGGTGGTCTCATGAAAAGTTTGAGCAGGAGAGGGAGCTACTACAGGATTCAAGATGGGGATGCCATCATTTTCAAGGGGATAACCAGAAGGAATGCCATCATTTTAAGAGGAAGAGTCAGAGTCAGGTGCCTTCATTCCTCATGTTTCATACCAAGCCACCCCTCTTTTGGGTTTTCCCCTAAAACGGGGCATGGTGCTGGCTACAAGCTGAATATGGGACGAAAAGCGTAGAGGAAGTTCAAGAGCCTGGGACCAGGAGCTCAGAGCACAAAGGAAACGAGAGACCACGAGACATAGAACACCATGTAGATGCAAGGAAATGGATCCAACCAGTCGAACCCGTGACGAGAGGCATGAACCAAAATACGAGGAGGCCGAGTGGAGGCCGCACCCAGAGAGGAAAAAGAAATTGAAAACCGGGGAGAGTTGAAGATGCAAAGGCTGAAGGTGAAATTGATTTTCTGCGCACCCAGATACAAACTTTGGAGAGAAATTTTTAGGTTGATGATGGGACTAAGAAGGCGTACCTTCCATCACTATGAAATCTCTCCTGCAGAGGGGAATCATAAGCATGCATAAAACTTGCCGCGAGAGGAGTCTTAAGACTAACCACGGGGGATTCATTCCCATGAAGTGATGGATGAGGGGGAGTGAGTCTGAGCCAATGCCAAGTGGCCGGATGGCTAGCTAGATGGCCTCCCCTTGGCCTGTCCATGTTCTGTGCTTGATAACACCCCATCAAGGAAAAAAATATACTACATATTAATCATAATAATTTGTTTATTTTATTTATTTAAATGCTTTAAATTCTCCATCTCATTAAATTGCACCATCCTTCACTTTCTTAATTTATTTACTGATCATGATGCCTTAATACATTCAAAATCCAACATTTAATCAATGAAAATCAATCATCAATGTTATTATCATCATCAATTAAAATGGAACATCATATATAATATTTAAAAAAAATCACATTTCATTAATAAAAAGAAGGCATATACCATTTATTTATTAATTAAATTAATAATATTTGAATGGTAAATAATATTTTTTAAATTTAAGATTTAAAAACAAATTTATACCAATTAAAAATTAATACAAAAACATTGTGTAATTTAAATAATATTCAATTAAATATTGTAAAAATATATAATTAAAAATAACATGAAATTTAAAAATTATAAAAATATGTGATCATAAATTTAAAATAAATTTATTTTAATCTTCGTCATTTAAGAATTTAAATGCTTGGATTATTTTTTTATTATTTATTAGATCCCATATTATAAAAGATAAATCTATCACCTTGATATTGGATTCATGTATTCTACTCTCATAACTTAATTTTGTTTTAATAAAAAATATTATTATAAAAATAAGTGAATAAAAATGGAAATATCTATATATATATATATATATATATATATATATATATATATATATATATATATATATATATATATATATTCCACTCGTCATCTCATTAATAATCTAATATTTAGAGACATATGATATAAGTGAATTTTTGCTTCTTTATGGATCACTAGTTGATTGCTTCATATAGTCATTACTTCTCTACAAACAATGATGTCACTATAAGTGGAACGCTTTAGAAACATATGATATAAGTAGAAGTTTTCTTCCTTATGGAGAGTCAAAGGTTTACTTCACACGGCTACCCTTTGTTTATACACAATGATGTCACTAGTTACTTAACATGGTCATTGCTTGTCTACACATGGGGATGTTGTTGTTGGTTATTTCAAGTGGGCACCTTTTTCTTAAACATAATGATGTAGCTAGTTATTTCATGTGAGCATTGTTTGTCTACACATGATGATGTCAAACACTTCAAGCGAGGATAAGTAAATAAACCTAAGTATTGTAGGTTTCTTCTTACTTTGGAAAACAAATAAGCAAACAAACTCCAACCATCATCACCAAGTCTTTCATGAAAGATATATGTTGTATATGAATTATTTTCGTGCGAGAATACCAACAATGATCAGTGAAGGATATATGCTATATATGAATTCAATGAAAACTAAAATATGAGGGAATACTTGGTAGTATCGTACCATGAAACTATCAATATCACAACATCTCTAGTACTAAAACATACTAAAACTTGTGTGAATTGTCAATTACCCCATCTTAATATTCACTCAACTAATGATTAAGACCATTTGTTTCTTATTATTATATCACATATTTTTAAAAGAAAACAATATACAAAATTAAATCTTCGACCTCCACTAAAATTGTTTGTTGGGACCGAGATATGATCGATTTTATGACTTTTATTAGATACTTTTGCCAAATTTATATATGCGTTTTCATGTTTTGGAGGAGTTTTTGAAGGGATTTTGTGCCAAAATGCTATGATCCACACCAGGTATGCATAATCGTGTTTTATGATGATCTTGAATGTAATTCAGTGTGTTTTTATGTTTCCATGAATGTAATTCACATTTTTTGGTGTCATAGGGAAAAATCGCAGCATTCTTTTTCTTCCGGCACTCAGTCCGGTACTCTATCCAGTACTCAATCTGGTACTCGGTCTGGCACTCTGTCCTACACAAAAATGATGGGCAATTTGGTAGTTATGGTATTGGTGGCTAGTGAGGGGCGAATTAGGAACATGGGTTATTCTCATGCTTGCCCCCTCCAGCTACTAAACTCTTGACAACTCGCTTTGGGTTGTTAAGTTGGGCGATTATTGGCTCACTCCATTTCGGCAGTTAGGGCATCATTAATGTAATTTACTATTTTTAGAAGAGGTTTGACCCTCCAATGGTCGATCTCTCAGTCTGTAAAGCCTATAAATACTACCGTGGTGGTCATAAAAAAGTTAAGCAATTGAAGAAGTAGTGTGTTAGAGACAAATACGATTTTACCTTTGTTTTGCCATTTTCATTTTGCCAGAATTGTATAAGACTGTGTTTTTAAGTTTTAATGGTGAAATTGCTTTGTTGACTTCGTGGTGTGCATTTGAGAAGTGACCACGACTTGTTGGGGGGCCCACCAGCAGTGTCGTAACTATTCTATGAGTTTGTTTATAAATTACATAGCATAGATATATTTTATTTTATTTCCTGTACATGAATTGCTATTTTGTTTCTTTAATTTGTTGTTATAGTTTAACTGTTTAGTTCCATTTTTCAGGTTAGTATGAAGGATTTTGTCAATATGCACTATTTTTTTAGTTAGTAGGAACAAGTTTTCAAACTTAAACACTAACCCAATGTCTTACTAAATGGTAGATTATATTTTCTTTATGCTTTTAAAATCAAGTTTGAAACAGAGTTTTAGAACATAATTTTAATTTATGTTTTCTTTAACAAGGCTTCGATGGATGGATAGTATTAGTTCTAGTTTTCAATTGTAGATTGCTTATTCAATTGTTATTTAGTTTTTTGTTAACTATTTGTGAATTAATTTGCTCATTAGTTTACTTTAGTTTACTTGTTGTATGTTAGAATCATGTTTAATTTATGTTTATAAGCATTTTCCTTTTGGCAATTTGAATTATTAAATAAAACTAGTCCATGTAATTTCTTTCTTAGATTTAGGTTGGAATTCCAATTTGTCGTTAATGATTGAATTTAGTTATGAGTTTTCTTATGTAGAATAGAATGAAATTGAATTTTATAATCTCGTTATACGGTTGATGGTTAATGCATGATTACATAATCACATGGATATGCAGGGTAATTGATGTTGTTTCCGTAATGGCTAAGTTTTCATTGGATTTCCTAATTCACACTTTTCATTTTTCTATTGAAGTCAATATCGAGATTATCCCTCTTGAATTATCTTTCATTTCTAAGTGTCATTGTGATATTATAAGACACCAGAGACATCCACACAACCATCAACACTATATTTGAGTTTCCATATACTAGAAGATAGTTTTCTTGTTGTTGTAGGATAGATAGTGTTTTGCTTCGGTAGGATAAAGAGTAGTTTTCTTCTCATAGATTAAGAATTAGTTCTTAATTCTTCTTTCTTTCAATTGAGTATATTTTCTTTTGTAAATTAGAAATAGTTGTATTAAGAATAAAGTTCACTTGTATTTTAGCTTAGTTAGTTGCTTATTGAGTAGTCTTAATTAGTTTACATGTTGTAGAAGTTATCCTAGGTTAGTTAGTTATTTACTTGCTTTAATAGGCTAATTTCTTACTTGTCTATTCTTGCTTTGATAGTATAGTTGCTTGTTTATTTACTTGATTTGATAGAGTAGTTGTTTAATTGAATTCAAATAGACTAGTTAAAGTAGTTTGCTATTGCTATTTGTTTATTGTTATGCTTAAATAATTTTCTCTTTCTTATTTTCATGATTAGTTAGTTTGCTTCGTAGGGTTTTTTCATTTTCTTTCCTAGAATTATCCATCAATCCTTGGTCCAAAAGTACTTAGGTTACCTAGTTTAAGTTTCTTTAGTACAGTTTTCTAATTAGTAGTTTTTTCTTGAATAGATTAGACCTTAGATAGCCACTTCCTTAGTTAGACTATACTACTACCAACCCTTCTACCTTGGCATATATTTTACTACAACTCTAAGTTTACTTACCCCGGGTTGACAATTTAATTGAGAGTTTTTAATGTGTTTTTAGTGCATATAGTGCACCCATCAGTATTGTTCTAAGTATTGGTCTGTATAGAACAATGTTAATCTTTTCTATGCCTAAATAGCTAACGAACGGATTTATAAGAAAGGGACTCCAAATCTTTATGCACGTTTAGATAAAAGTGTTTTGTTCAAGGAAACGTTACCGAGGGAATTTGTAAACTTTCAAAAGCTAATTCGAATGTAAGTCTCCTGAAATGCTACACTAGTGTTGCAAGCTAAAATACAATAAGAGAAACTAATCCTGATTCAAATATCATAACTCTTTTCAAAATTTGTTGGATGATTGTAATTAATAAGGCAACACAATTAACATCTTGGCTTATTTTAATATCTTGGCTTATTGTAATAAGCCAATATTTATTGTGATATTCTTTTGGAAAATAAAAATCGAAGTAGAGTATTACAAGCTACCCAATTACATAGACAAAATAACATTGGGGGACGATCGAATGATGGCATGCACTTCCATGTTCTGCACACAATGGAGCCTCGGCGAGTGCCTCTTTGGACATTCCTATCCATTTGTTTGCTACATTTCAGCTAGTCTGGGAATAAAGCTCCTACATCACCACAATCAATGTCTGCATTAAAATTTAATTTCTCTATAGAGATTTTTGTGGATTCATGATCATAACTGTCAAAATTCTCAATGGATAGAGTTCAGTCGACGTCCATGATTGATGACAAGACAATATCAATCTCATCGACCTTATTTTCCCCCGCCATCTGTTTAAATCCCTTACCCTCTAGAGTTAATCTCTCATAATTCAGGTTCTTCTTCAAATCATCTGAATTGTCATCATTGGGAGCTTCAATATTGTTTGGGCTGGTGGTAGAGGCATGAACGAGAGAATCAATTATAATGTCATCAATATGAATTAATTCCTCTAAGCATATGCAACAACTGCCTTCATATGTTGACTTCATGCTTTTTGAGAGAATTTCATTCAACAACTCAGGTTGGTCGAAGTTTAACATTGAAACACACATGTCTGCAATCTCGTTCTCGGCATATCTCGACCCATATTCAAATTTTTATGTATATTCCTTAATTATTTTCAAATTATATTCCTTCACATGCTCTTCCAGCATAAGTGACTTCATAGTTCTAGTGACTATTTTTATTGTTGTTTGGACAAATTGGGTAATCTGCATCCATTGTAGTAGATCGATACAAATCTTTTACATTTTTTCTACTTAATTTTCCATTAGAAGGGGAAAAAAGAGAACTAGAAAACGACATGTAGGCTCAGGAAGTGATATTATTGTTTTGACAGCCCGTGCTATAATGTTTGGTTTGGATTTCAATTTGATGGAAACATTGCATTTGTATTGAATATTTCCCTCGTCTTTCTTCTTCTTCTCAAGTTTGACCTTGGAACTAAGCTTGTAGATGTGTTGGTGGAGGAAATGCCTTGGAAATCTCACAGTAATTTATTCCTCTGCTCAATAAAGTGGGAAATATAGAGGAATCATGAGATGAATACTCGTAATTATTCGCTTGTTTTATCCATATTTCTCATGGCTATCCCCATGTCATCCCCACTATCAATAACATAATTTTCTTGCAAAGATGATATCCCAAATCCATTCAGTGATGATAAGATATTACATTGTTGCACTGGCTACCGTTGAACATCCAATGACCATTGAGATTGAAATGCATATAATTGATTTTGGACATCCACTGGCCATTGAGATTGAAATATAATTGATTTTGGTTGCTGCTACAACTCACTAAGCCTACAATACTCTTGGTACTCATCGTCTTCTTTTTATGTGGCTGCAATAATATTAATTCTTCATCATGACCACTAGTAGTATGGAGGGAAGCAACCAAATCCTTACTGTTATTAATTTTCTTCTTGTTGCTTTTGTACTTTTGATCATCGTTTGATCCAGGCAATGATTTCTTGTTGGACACACCCGTATAAAACCTATCGAATAGGGTAAATGTATGGTTCCATGTTTTGCACTCATATCATGGCTGCAATATTTTGGAAATGGGTGCATTATCAATGTATCTGAATGTGCAGTTATGATTATGACCGCCTGATGGGAAAACAGGCTTGTAATTTCTGCAATTCGTCTTAATATCTGCATGTATAGTCTCATCAAGCTGAGAGAAAGTGAAATTATTTGGAATATTTCTATAAAAATCTATAATATCCCTTAGCTTCTTTTGTTGGTGATCACGAATGAAATCAAGTCCATTTCCTCTTACCTCATTAGTAGCAACACTGGGTAGCTCCATCGCTCTTGCTCTCACAACTTTATCAGACACTGAAGATGATTGATTATTGTAATATTGCAGTGCATTACATTGTCCGGAACTATTTATCTCCCTTTTATCACTTTCCTTGTATCATTTTCCTTGTATCCTTTTTTTCAAATGTCAAAACAAAACCTTCCAAACCCTTTCTTAATCTTAAGCATTGAAAAGAAAAACATACCCCCAAAAAAGTTGTACTAGGTAAATATTTATAAAATGAAATGATAAATAGGTTAAAAATAAGCTCGGTCTCCAAGATAACATTCGGAAGATTCCATAACAAGATTTGAAGCTTCACTTCGGATTGTTAACTTGTTCTTGATGTACCCAACATTCTTCTCACATTAACTTAACCCCACTAAATTCCCAATTTCCTTTTAAAAACTCACCAGGGGAGGAGAGCAGCGTGACTGAAGAGATAATGACGGAGGGAAAATAGGCACAGGGGGAGTGGAGTGGAGTGACCTACCGAAGCCATGGAAGCCACAGGTTGTTATATATCAAGATATTCAATGTGTATTTATGGCTCCATATGTTTTATTGATCGATTTGTTTTAACCATTTTTTAAGGTGGTGTTTTCGGTTGAGCATGGCCTCCTATTTTGTTTTGAAACAATTATTTTAATTTTTTTTCATGAACTTTCCTCTATATTCATATGTTTATGAGCTTATTAATTTTTTTCTACCATTATATTAGTGAGATCAACTTTTGTCACCATAATTTATATGAAGAATTTCAAAATTATATAAGAATTGTTAGTAATAGATTGCCTCATAATAAAGGAGGACTTATGTATATATGCATTTAATTTAATTTATTTATGTATATTTATGATGAATAAGAAAATAATAGAAAATAGAATAAGATAAGAATTAATAAGAAAAAAATAAAAATATATCAATTATAATAAGAATACGAAGTTAAAGAAAAATGAAAAAAATAGATATTAAAAATATTTAATAAAAATAGATTTTTTTTTATTAAAATAATATATTGATAAATAATTAACACATTATTTTTTATCTTAAAAAATAAATTGAAAATATTCTTTTATATTTCATTAACTAAAATGTTGCAAACTAAATTTACTAGACCGTTATAAATTATACATAAATATTTTTTTTTTAAATTGTCTATTAAAACATAGAATTTCCAATAACGTGTCCTTTAGGTATGTCACTTTATTAATTTGAATTATTAACCGTGAATGAATGCTTTCACCATCACACTTTGACATTTTCATAAAATTATATGTAAAATTTAAAAATGAATTTAAAAAAAAAAATTGGTGTGTTGTCCAAAAATAAACTATGCTAATGCAAAGTGTCCTAATATTCCTAATTATATGCATTTTTCATAATAAACTATTTTATGATCAACAATTAAGATTTAATAGTCCTTGAAATATTCCAATCCTCCAATTTAAAGACGATCAAATGAAGTTAAGTCCTCCATCTACCAAAATCCAAGTCTTCTTTCCTCTCTGTAGAAATTCTATATTTTATCGTAGTGAAGAGGACAAACCCCGTCAACAATACCAATCCATATTTAGAGAGAGCATCTATCATTTGATTCAATCCTATGAAAACATGACAAATCCTAAAGGAATTGTATGCACCTACAAGTTCCTTCAAATGATCACCAATACTTTGTAAATTATTGCATCTAGTTTACCACCAAGGATGAATCCCCACAAACTTGTAAATTATTGACCCCTGAGTATAAGGCCAATTTGAGTAGTGTCTCTAAAGAAATAAATTTAGCCATATTGTTTTACCCCTTCCACTATTTTCTTTGAATGTGATGTAGTGAGAATAAGAAAAAAATAGTGCACCACCCAGTCCATAGACCTATTCCTATCCATGATAGTCGCCATCAAAAAGACCCCAACAAGTGATATTTTCGGTCAATAACTTCCCAATCACTCTTAGAATTTTATTCCTTGAATATTCTTTATAGAAATGAAAGATTTATTGGTTTTGGGAAAATTTTTGAAAAGTGTGGACCTGCTCATCCCTAAACAAACAAGCATTTTTGGCTATCCATATTCCTAAAGAAATCAAGGATGGGAGGTAGAAAATCTTCTTCAAGTTCAAACACACAAACCAAGGATGCAAGCAAGTTTCAATCAAATTCCCAATCCATTAACCTTGAATATTCAACCAAGAGCCTACATCCTTCTAGACCTTCATGGAAATTGGGAAAGAAACAAAAATATGTGTGCGATTCTCCTGTACGCCTCTTCATAAATAGAAGATGCTTGGCCCCTATATTTGGCACTTTCAAAAGGCGTCTTATGTGATCACTTTGATTGTCAATGATAACCACATAAAAATGTTCATTTCAAAAAAGACTTTACTTTCCACATACATTTCCACCACCATTTTGAAACTAAATTTCCATCCTTCATTAAAGCTTGATAGGCTAACCAAGCCGCATATTGTCCTTCAACTTTGTTGACAACCCAAACTAGTCAGTTTGAATCTCCCCTAATCCTTATGTGAGAATTTATTACTTCATTTATGAATTGTTCCCATTCCCGTCCCTTACACCATGCAAATTTAATGTTATATAAGATAACCATCCATAAGACCACATATCGATAGATGCTTCATCCACAAATTGTGAGATATGTTAGAAGTCCTACTCCTTAAAATGGAATATAAGTTCTCGAGAAAGAAATATATTTCTGGTACATCCCATCATTGCATCCTCACCAACATGCACCAATGTACCATCCCCCACCTTCCATGCTATAAAATAACCAATAAAAGAAAAAGTGGATACAAGGGCCTTTCAATGTGAAGAGTCACCTTTAAATACTTTTACATCTCTTCAAATCCATTCTATGAAAGACATCATAGCCATATATTTCCTATGAATAATCCACCTCCAATTACTATCCTTTGTCAATAAGTTCCAAGTGGACTTGGACACCAACAACTTCTCGAAAGAAAATAAATCCTTGAGCCCCCACCCGCTGAATTTTTGGCTTGGAAATAGATCACTAAGTGACGCAATATAAACCCTTTTCTTCCTCCCCCCACCATTAGAAGTTAAAATAGAGACACCATATTTTTTCCAACACGCCCTTAGGAATGTAGGAGAAATTATGCCAATACATAAACATCACCTCCGATATTGATTTAACAAGAATGATCCTCCCCCTGTGGGAAAGCCACCCATGACACCAAAGATTTATCCTATGTTCAATACGTGCAATTAACTAGTGCTAATCTTATTTTCAATAAGAGTTTGAATTCATCTTAAATCCAAGATACTTTAAGCCTTATCTTAGATCAACAATAATATATTAGAATGTGTCTTGTAGCACCCATTCCACTCCTTCGACAACTTAGTTAAAATAACAAGATGAATTCTCTTGACTTACTTCCATGCTTATAGCCTTGTAAATTATTTGTAGTATGTCATTAATTTTACTTCCTTCACTCACAAACCCATTCGTAAATAACAAAACATCATCTACAAATAATAAATTTGTCACATTTTAATACAAACACCAAAATGAATCCTTTGTAATATATTTCATTCTTTGGAATCCACATTTTCCCTACTAAAACCTTCCATGACTAGTAAAAATAAATAAGGTGAGAGTGGGCATCCATGTCATAACCCTCTCATTAGAGTATAAATGTATTCAAAGTGGAGCTATTCATAAGAAATACATATAAAACTTACACAAAAAATCCCATAATCTAGTTAACCACCAAACTGAGAAGTCAACCTGAATTAGAAGTAGTATGAGGTAAATCTGATATGTTCGATCATAGGATTTTGAAATATCAATCTTAATAACCAAGAATGAAGAATTTTTAACTTTGATTGTGTGTAAATAATCATGTTTTTCACCCACAACATCATGTATTAGTTGACCTTCCAAGAAACCCAAATTTTATAGAGAAATAACTTAGATGATAGCAATGGTTTAAGTCAGTCATCCATGATCTTTGCAATAATCTTGTACACAAAGTTACATAATGATATAGGAAAAAATTCTCTAAAATCATTTGGCTTGTCCACCTTTGGGATCAATGCAATAAAAGTCAAATAAAAGGAGGGAAAAATTTACCTGACATCCTGAATTCTTCCAATACTTGTAATAATCCTCCCTCAAAAGGTCGAAAAAAAGCCAGAAAAAAATGAATTGTCCAATTGTCGAGACTAAGGTTTTTGTCATTTTGTAATTTTGACATCACCTGCATTTCTTCTAATGTGGTAGCTTCAAAAAGTATGTTATTTTATTCCTCCATCACCATTCGAAGAACATAAGAGAAAACTTTCACAATGTCACATACCCACTACCATAATCGAATTTTTCTGGACTTCTACAGAATCCCAGCCCCCGAATTACCTACGGAGGTCTAGCGCAAGCTAGTTCATTCTCTCTCATGTGATCGTGGGCCGTGATCACAGGGAAAAAAATCAAGGCAGCTCTTTGTATTTCGTGCCTCGACGCTACAAGAATGTCGAATCATTCTATATTGCAACCGTCGAACCCCAACAGGGCTAGTGACTGGCCAATAGGGACGAATCCCTACAGGGTTAGCAACCAACCAATGAGAACAAGCCCTGTTGTATGGTTAACTGGAGTACAGGGGGTAGAGGGGTAAATGCGACACGGTAGTCGACAAGACAGGAGGGGGCTCCACTTCACATGCCACACTATTCTAGACCCCCCCCCCCACCATTAAAGGCATAATGGCAAGGGGGGTCCAGAATTCACCCGAGAACCATTGATCAAGGTGAATTAATCTCAACCGTTCTAGAGTTGCACGTCCGATTCCGGACCCCCCCCCACCATTAAAGGAAAAATGGCAAGGGGGCTCCGGAATGAAGCCTCAGTCGTAGATCTGAGTAGGTGGACTTTGGTTGTTCAGATCTGCTTGCCACTTACCCTAAGGCGTATTCGCGCCCCAACTTAAAGTTGACGTGTCTTCCTCTCATCTAACGGTCGTTACAGACCCTGATATCCTCCAAAAGAATCTCGTCCGTTCATCAGGATTTATCATCACGAGAGTTTGAACTCTCAATCATGGGACTCTCGAATTATCGATCCATGTTTTCTGATGCAGTTAATCTCTTGACACATAACCTCCATAAATCGGATGGTCCAGATCCATCCCGGGATTTCCACCATGGAAAGTCCCGAACTCTCATCACCAGGACTCCCGATCCCGCGATTCTCGATTTCCTGAAATGGGTAATATCATGACACATGGCCTCCTTAAATCGGACGACCCAAATCTATTTCGAGGTTTTCACCATGGAAAATCCCAAACTCTCGTCACTAGGACTCTCGAGTCTGCGATTCTCGATTTTCAGAAATGGGTAATCTCGTGACACGTGGCCTCCTTAAATCACATGATTCAGATCCACCTCGGGGCTTTCACCACTATCCACTGGGGTTTAAACCTCAGGTAACTCCTGACAGATCCAACGACTGTCGGGTTTTCCAGCCGAGATCTGATGGCTCAGATTGGTTCCTACCCGTGCATTCTTCCACGACTCCCTGGATGTGGAAAAATCAACGATCCAGATAATCCCATGGACCTTGGAGATTTACGGTCCCGATTTCTTCGCTACCCACGAACACAAAGAAAAAAAATGGGTAAGGCATTTAATGCCCTACTTAATCCTACCAATCTAACACTCATGCGTGACCACAGGTTTCCCAATGGAATCTCGTCTGTCGATCAATACCTATCAGGGTTAAGGCACTTAACACTCCATCTTCTTCTTCCGATCTGACAGTTGTGAGTGACCCCAGATCTCCCATTGGGATCTTGTTCGTCAATTCAATACTTCATCCTTATGCTGCCATCTCAGGTTTTCAAGAGGGTCATTCCTCCTCGTGTAGGGTTACTAAGGCCTTGCATCTTCCCATTCTCTTTACCGGTTCTTCATGGACTTTTTAAGAAGGGTATCTCTATGGGGAGGTTTACCCGGGGTACTATCTAAGGCAGTTAAGGGTATCTCTCTCCTGAGAACCAAGCATGAAGTCTAAATTAGATCAACATGCATATAAATAACAATTTAAGAGAGAATAAGCCACACGTAGTCTTTCCATATAAACATGCAACTACCAGTACTGATCAAGATACCATACATAGATTCTTATAATGAAGTCATTCACGATTTCACAGCTTATGAGCATAAATGTCA
>ML780101.1:158689-190823 GCA_009831015.1 Picea engelmannii
TCAGTCGTAGATCTGAGCCGGTGGACTTTGGTCGTTCACATCTGCTCGCCACTTACCCTAAGGTGTATTTGCACCCCGGCTTAAAGTTGGCGTATGTTCCTCTCATCTAGCGATCGTTACAGACCCTAAGATCCTCCGAAAGAATCTCGTCCGTTCATCGGGATTTATCATCACGAGAGTCTGAAATATCGATCACGGGAATCCCGAATTCTCGATCCCTGTTTTCCTGATGCGGTTAATCTCTTGACACGTAACCTCCGTAAATCGGATGGTCCAAATCCATCTCGGGATTTTCACCATGGAAAGTCCCAAACTCTCGTAACTAGGAATCCCAATCCCGCAATTCCCGATTTCCAAAAATGGGTAATCTCATGACACGTGGCCTCATTAAATCGGATGACCCAAATCTATTTTGGAGTTTTCACCATGGAAAATCTCGAACTCTCATCACCAAGACTCCCGAGTCTGCGATTCCTGATTTCCGAAAATGGGTAATCTCATGACACGTGACCTCCTTAAATCGGATGATTCAGATCCACCCCGGGGCTTTCACCCTTATCCACTGGGGTTTAACCCTCGGGTAACTCCTGACAGATCCAATGGTTGCCGGGTTTTCCAGCCGAGATCTGATGGCTCAGATTGGTTCCTACCCATGCATTCTTCCACGATTCCCTGGGCGTGGAAAAATAAACGGTCCAGATACTCCCATGGACCTTGGAGATTTACGGTCCTAATTTCTTCGTTACCCACGAAGACACAGAAAAAAAAGGGGTAAGGAATTTAATGCCCTACTTACTCCTACCAATCTAACAGTCATACGTGACCATAGGTTTCCCGATGGAATCTCGTCCGTCGATCAATACCTATCAGGGTTAAGGAACTTAACACTTCATCTTCTTCTTCCGATCCGACGGTCATGAGTGACCCCAAAGCTCTTGACGACATCTCATCCATTGATTCGATACTTCGTCCTTATGTTTCCATATCGGGTTTTCAAGAGGGTCATTCCTCCTCGTGTAGGGTTACTAAGGCCTTGCGCCTTCCCATTCTCTTTACTGGTTCTTGATTGAATTTTTAAGAAGGGTATCTCTCTGGGGAGGTTTACCCAGGGTACTATCTAAGGCAGTTAAGGGTATCTCTCTCCTGATAGCCAGGCATGAAGTCTAAATTAGATCAACATGCATATAAATAACAATTTAAGAGAGCATAATCCACACGTAGTCTTTCCATATAAACATGCAACTACCAGTACTGATCAAGATACCATACAGACATTCTTATAATGAAGTCATTCACGATTTCACAGCTTATGAGCATAAATGTCAGAATATATATATATATATATATATTTCAAGATGCCAGAGGAAAAACACTTATCATAAATAACACTAGTGGTTATGAAACTACTGAGAGGGGTACTCGTTTCCACCCAACCGTAGGCTCAACGACTCCCAGCGTATTCACCACTAGCCACCCCCGAGCTGAGACCATGATGTTGTGAGACCGTGTCTTCGTTTACCAGTGACCAGGAGAAAAAGGTTACTCTCCTTCCTCTCTGCTATCACTCACTTTCTATATTTCCAGAGTTCTCTTCTTCCCCTCATGTCTGCCCCCAATCGCTTCTACCCCACGCCTTATCCTCTTGCGAGGTTGCATGTGGCGCGATTTTCCTCGCACTAGTCAGGCCTGATGGCTCTATGGACAGGCAGTTCACCTCCCCATCCCTCGTTAATTCCTGAGGAGCCATCTACCTGCCAGCCTACGAGACATTTAATTCGAGGCCAGGGAGCCACTTTTGGTTCTCCGGGCCAGTGGAGTCCAAATACTATATTAATTCTCGGTGGAATTTAACACCACCTTTCCAGGTGCCTTCCACCGCCATCATGGTCTCTTTTTCTACACATCCCCTCTCAGCAGTCCTGCAATATAATTTCATAATGTTATTCACATTCTTTGACCTTTTCCAAAAGGTCCATTTACATCACATATTCACATTTATGAGTTTGCCATAGTTCTTGGCTAGTCCAGTTATTTTTACAAATTGGGGGAAACAGGGTGTTACACACAACCTCATCAATATTTACCTCCCCCAGATCCTTGAAAATACCTAAAATGTACTAAACACTGAGATTTGAGAGAGCATTAAAAACCCTCTAAATTGATTTCCATTTGATGACTATAGATCCCAAATTGAATTCAGGTTATTCATATGATAATCATATCTATAAAAAAGGAGGTCGTGGTTTTATCCCCTAGATCCATCCAAACCACCCAGCTTTTTGTTGGCAGGCATTTGTGACACATCGTCAATGAGAAGGATAGATCTGGATCGAGGTTGTCTATTTAACCCAAGTCGTCTGGTATGATCTACCCTAATGGGTTTTATTGCTCTGTTTGCCAACTAGGATCCTAAAAAAAACTAAAGGAAGTGAACTAACTAAATATACAATTCTAACAATGAACACCTTAATTACAAATGTTCAACTAAGAGTGCTAGTGTACAATGGTTATATACAATTTACAAGGTTTGAGCAAAGCCTTGTGAAAGTGATTGTTTAAGATAATGTCTCTAAACAAGATAAAGTATAAACATACTTATTCTAATACTCTAAATATCAAACTAGTAAACAAGAACGAATATGATTGTAATGATATAACGAAAATAGACAAATCTAATTAATGTCTAAATAATGCAATCGCTATTCATTTACATATAAAAAAATTGAATAAATAATACATTGACTAACCTCTAGTTGATTAACAATAATAAACTAAATTCATCTCTATACATTTGTGTGAGATCCTCTTGTCATGTGTCAAGTGAAAACCTATGACAGAAGCAAGCATAATGCTTCCCGAAGAAATTCAAGGAAGTGTTTCATATTCTGGATTGAGTTTATGACAACAGAAAGATAAATAATTATATATGATGTGACCTTGATATGTCCCATAACTGAGAATGAAATAAATACCAATCCTTGGTAATAGTGTTACCAACTATCTATCATGAGACGTAAACTCAAAATACTTAAATAGATTATCAATCACATATATAGAGTAGACCAAAATATAATGAACATCAGAAATAAATGCATGATATAAAATATTATGTGGAGAAACGACTAAAGATAATTCAACAAAGATAACATTTCATATCATGAAATTACATGATAAGACAATAAAAAAAACATTGCACAATCTACACAAGTCCAAAGCCAAAGAGAAAATTGCTTTCTCATATAGTTTCAAAAATATATGTCCATCACATGGTCTAGGTAAAAGTTTACTCTATCGTTAGGAAACATAGTTATTTAAACATGTTTCTAATCTATTACCTCCTATCATGCAAGATAGAGGCAGATCTCTTAAAATATTTTTTTCACTAAATTAGAGTAACAAAAAGATACTCATGTTGGAGTCTTTTAACCAAAAATATTTATATTAATGAACATTTTTTTTCAAAAAGTAAATTATTGGTCTAATAAATGCTCATCCCATAGCTCTTTTCCTTAATAATAGAACCATAATATGTTGTTTACCTGAAATAATAAAACAATATCAAAATTTAGATAATAATCCAAACAAATAATTTAAACAGATTGGCTACATAATCTTTCGATTCTATAGCTAGTCTCAAAATAAAAATAATATAGAAAATGAATCTAAATATTATTTCTCAAACATAATCAAATCGTAAAACTATTTACCAATTCAAAAATTCGACAGATTGGCATCAGACATGTCTAAATTTATAATGGTATTGAAGTTTTTCGAATTTTTGATGATCACATTTGAAGATCGCTTAATACGTTTGTTAGCTATGTGTGTGTGTTCAATCGAACGCAGGCTCTGAGTTTGTTTTTGTCCTTCTCAAGAACTGTATTCTCAGTGACCATTTAGTTCAATTGTGCATGTAGGTAGGGGACATCCTGATAATATCTGTCAATCCAATCGAAACAAATTTTGCAATGCACCGGTTCTATGCTAGGCAGAGGCCGAGTTTGTTCTGTAGTGGGTAATTTAACATGTTCCATGATTTGTTTCAGATCATGTTGTATAACTAAAAAACCCTCCCATTTCTTTAATACTGGGGGAATATTCGATATGAAATTGAATTGTGGCGTATTATCATCGATATCGTCCCCATGGATCCGATCATTGATAAAATCCTCAGTAGTTCGATCATCGATGTCATCCTCAGAAAAATGATAATCGACCTCAATCACAGGGATTGGTTTCTCATGATCATGCTGTCGATTTCTTAGTGTTAGAGAAATAAGTCACCCAGGTATTTTATTTTTGAAATTGATGTCTGGAATTCTCTGTTTCTTTCGCCTACCCTATTTCTTAATATCAAGTTCATTTAAATCAACCCGAATTGGCTCAGGATTAGGAACAATAAGGATTTTATCCTTTAGATCATCCAAAACCTCTTCTAAAGATTTCCTGGGAATAAAATCACATCTCATTTTCTTGCCTTTGGATGGATTCTGGAGAACAACATGAGTTTTAGCTATAGACACAGGGGTTTCTTCCAAATTGACATGTAGATTTTCCATAGAAGGGTTTGATCGACAAGGACTGGGAGATTCATTAAGATGCATAGGTAAGTATGTCACATTTTAAGGTAGGGAAAACCCATTTCTATACACAAAATCGTGCCAACTATCCCTAGCTTTAGAAAATTGTGAAATCACCAGAATTCGGATGAGGCCGTGATGAAACAGACTAGACTGGGAATTTAGGTTTTGTCTCTGGTAGAATTTGGCCATTTTTTGCAGGATCGTAAGTAGATAAAATGGCATATTCAAATAAAAACCTAGAAATTCCATCAATAAACAAACATTATATATGAAGACCAGACCGTATCTACCCTCACAGGTAATAAACTACTTAAGAATCAACAACAATCCATGCCATTGTGGTTTAAATAGATTAATGGGTGTACCTTTTGCATTGTAATGTGATTTCTTGGAAGCCATCAATGAGGGGCATGGGACGCCTTCAAACTTGAGGTTTTTAAACTAACGAGGTCCCTCTTGGGGAAATCCAGTAGCCTCTACAATCGAACCCTTAGTCACCTCTAACTGTAAATCCCCAATTTCAGTCCTCGCACCATCGAAAGTATGGGCAAAGGCTTGAGCCACTTTGAGGTTGAAAACCTCAAATATTTTTATAAACCCATCCCAGCCATTAGCCACAAGTTCATCCATGATGTTGTCATGTGAGAGCATAGTATGTGAGCCATTCGACTCGATCCTCACCACAAGAGCCATCGATATGGTCACACATAGACAACAGGAGTAGTGAAGGGTGGGGTGTGTTTGAAAAAACATGAAATAGAGGATGAGTTATGTACATTAAGAGGATATACGATACATAAGGCTTCAGAAATCCACCATAGTGACCATTTGGAATGTTGAGTGGATACTAAACCAGAGGACGTGCAGAACAAAAACCACCTTGTGAAATGAATGCCAAACCCAAGAATGAAAACTTACCACTTGAAGCAATGAATGCATGCCTTTGTTATGCAGGACGAAGGATTAATGCTTGAAGGTATGAATGTCAATTCTGTACAAGGATGACAAGACCGTGATAAGACTGCATGAGGTAGGATTCAAATTAAGAAAAACACCAAAGTTTTGTTTGATGCATGCTCATATATATGGTAATGTGAAAATTAAAGTGTTCAAAGAATAGAATTCCTAATGCATAACCCCAAGGTGGATAACTCATACGCTATGGTAAGGGATTCACTGATAATATGATAGGTTTATAAACTTTTAAGATTTTTGAAAACAATAGATGCCCTTAGGTGTTATCCAATTTATAAAAAGGAAATTCCACAAACTGTATGATGCCCTCAAACCAAAATTGTTCTAATTTCATTCTTACAGTCATGAAAATGAACAACAAAAATGATAGATAAAATAAATGAACTGATACACACAGCTAATCAAACGAATCTTTTCAAAACCAAAATATGATAGAAATCTTTGCAAGGAGAAGGCGATAGCTACAATTTTTTTTATCCCATTAAGATGACATTTTATAATAATAAAATTAACATGAGTATTTGGATTCTAACAATGGAGACATGCTGGGAAAAGTAGTTATCTCTTCATCATCAGAAATTCAAATCAGGGAACATATAACTCAGATAGTTGTTAGAAACAATTAAAAGATAGATCAAGAATTTTGACATCAACTCAGAAAAATAACATAGTCATACCATTGAATAATATTTTGTCCAAAAACTCTAATTCGACATCTCATTTCGATCAAAGGGGTAATGATATTTATGCAAGTGAGTCCAATACCCTTGACAGGGCCACTGCTACCAGCAGGCGTTTATAGCCTTGGCAGGGATGTCATTTAACCCTCTCTAGTACTTCGATCCCATCCAAAAGTCATACATCTATGACAAAAAGTATCTTGACATGTGATCAATTTAAAAACATACCTGAAGATCTTCAAACCTGAAATTTCTTCGTTTCCAATAGGCCTGTTCAGTACCCTAACAAAGTTGTCTTGGTATCATGTGTGCATTTACCCACTATCAGCAGACTTGTTTAGTATACCGGCGGGTTTACACACAATTCCCATACATCACAGTGCTTCCAACTCTCTCAATTTTTTTGTAACCATATTTAGAAATTTCATGATAACATGAGAGAGGGGTGATACTGAATATTTCACAGCCAGACAATGATAGGATTGATCTTTAAGAATTATTTTTTCCTTTTTTTTTAGAACTGATAACTTTCATTATAATTTGGACATTTATATTTCAATCAAGAAATCATCTCTTGAATGGGGAAGTGCTATGAGTTTTTCTCATTAAAACATGGAGGACGTGAGAAGTTTTTAAATATAATCATGTTTCCTTGAGATTTCAATGAGGACTGGGAACAATGACTGGACAAAGACTTACCGAAACTGATATGAGTTTAGAACTTAACATGCAGATGCTTTGAACTGTTATCAACTAATGCTAATGAAAGATCCAATTTCCCTCAATAATGAATGATGAATCAGATATAATTATTAGGGAAACAAAAACCAAACTGAATAAAAAGAAAAATAAAACAAAAGAAAACACAAGTTAAAAATATTTACAAGGGGAAAACTTGATTCTCTCAGGTGAAGTATTTTTTTAGAGATTGGACATTCACTGCAAAAGTGTCTAGTTGTCCCTCTAAGTTGTGAAACCGAAAAGAACTAGGACCCAATTTTTCAGAAATGACAAAAGGCCCCAACCATAGGTTTTGAAAGTTGGTATGTTCTCCTTTATTCTCGTGTGCTTTGTCCCATTTGAGGATCAAATCCCCTACTTTAAAATTTCTTTCAAAGGATGAACTTGTATAGAACCATCTCTTTACATTTTGTTGATGTTGATCCAATTTATGTTTTTCTTGTGTTCTTACTTCTTCAAAATTTAATAAAGCGTTTATGCAATTTTCTAGAGGAGGACATTCCTCTTCTTGAACTTTTTGCGACAATTGCAGAGAGGGAAGCAAGACATGTGAAGGAAGGATGGATTCTCTTCCATAAACGAGGAAGAAGAGATAATTACCAATGGAAGATTTTGGAGTTACTCTATCATCCCAAAGTTCCTTGTACAATGCATTGTGCCAATTTTTGTGGTTTTTTGACACTGTTCTCTTTATTATCTTGATCAGATTCTTATTCGTTGATTCAGCCAAACCATTACCTTGAGGGTAATAGTTGGCATAGTATTCTAGTTTGATCCCTTTTTCTAAAGAAAAGACATTCATATCCAGGGAGGAAAAATAAGAAGCATTGTCAAAAACCAAACATTCAAGAATTCTGAAACGAGTGATAATATGAGAGTTTAGAAACAAAACTACCCGATTTGTGTTGACTATCTTTAATGGTAAGGCTTCAAACCATCTCGTAAAATAATATGTTTCCGTGAAAATGTACTTGTGTTGTTGTGAGGAAGGGGGATTAAACAAACCTATATTATCTAGGCCCTAGTGATGAAAAGGTGTGTCTACCATGACAGGATGCAAAGGAAAAGAAACTTTTTTCACCTGTCCAACAACCTTTTGACATATTATACATTTGTGGGACAAGGTGTGAGCATCCTTAAACAAGGTAGGACAATAGTAGAAAACCCTTAGTAATTTTTGGACAGTGGTATCTCCACCAAAATGACCCATGACATCATCGGAATGAAGTTCAACCAACACCCTTTTAGATTCCTCTTTTTCTAAGCAACACAGAAAAACACCGTCAAAATTGTTTTGAAATAATATATCATTAATTAATTGGAAAGATGCAGATTTAAGCCTTAGTGATCTTCTATTTTTTGGATTAAGGTTATGAGGCACAGTTGTGTGCAACAAATAAAATATGATATTACCATACCATGAATTGGGCACAGTTTGTGTACAACAGACTTGTGTTTGGTTACATTAATTTGCAATTGATGTATTTATTTGATTTTCCGACTTTTCAACTGAATCAAATACCAATTTACAAAGGCCTTGACCTCTAACAATTTGTGCAGGTACTATTTAGAGATCATATTCCAGAAGTGATGTCATCCAATTTCCCCTTTTCTATCCCAACTCTTTCTTCACTAACAAATTTCTTACAACAGTGTAAGGCACAACAATTTTTGTCCTAGATTTTAAAAGGTAAGACCTGAAATGTTTAATCTCTTTGAAAACAATGTATGCATGTTGATCTGCCGCATGGTAATTTAGTTCCGCTTCTTTAAAGGAAAAGCTCATAAATGAAATGGGTATCTCATTGCTTTCAACATTTTCCTGTGTGAGTACAACAACATACGATCTGTCATATGCAAAAGTAAATAATGTAAAATCCTGGCAAAAATCAGGACTCATCAAGGAAGGTGCTTTCGCTATAGATTTTCTAATGGAATTGAAAGATTGATTCTCTTGTGATCCCCATTTTTACAGAACATCCTTTTTTATCAAATTTTGTAGAGGTCTGACCATCTCAGAAAAAACTTGGAACAAATCGTCTGACAAAATTAATTTTACCCAAAAAGGATTGCATGGCCTTTTTGGAAGAAGGTGGGGGATGGTTGGCAATGGCTTGGGTTCTTTTGGGATCAATTATGATTCCATCTTTAGAGACTATAAACCCAAACAATTTTCTTTGTTCTACTACAAAGACTGATTTTTTAGGATTGAGTGAAATGTTGAACTTGCGACATTGTTCTAACATAGCCCTAAGATGAGACAAGTGATCTTTATTTTTCTTGGAAAAGAAAATAACATCATCTAGATAGACCACAACTGACTGATTAATAAGGCCATGAAAATCAATGTCCATTGCCCTCTAGAAAGTGGCACCGACATTTATCAATCCAAAAGGCATTTTTTTGTAGGCGTAGGTGCCCCATGAGGTGCAAAAAGTGGTTTTCAGTTGATCTGATGGAGACATACGGACCTGGTTATATCCTAAGAAACCATATCATAAATATAGTATTTTAAAACCAGATACTTGTTGCATAATTTGTTCCATTGGGCGAACATGGTAATTGTCTTTATCAGAAGCTCGGTTTAAATTGCGAAAGTCGACACAAAGTCAAATTTATCCATTTTTCTTCCTTAATGGGACTAAGTTGGATAACCATTGATTATGATGGACTGGAAAAATGATCTTGGCGATGAGTAATTTATTTAGTTCCTTTTTTATGGTGGGTTCCAATTTAGGATGCATTTTTCTCAATTTTTGTTGAAAAGGTTGGGTTTGGGGCTTCGTAGGAATTACATGTTGTATTATGTTTGGGTCAAAAGTTTTATATAGTTATACATCCAAGAAAACACATATTTGAATTATTTGAACAATTTTATAAAAGCATACTTTTCTTGTTCAAAACACCCTTTTCCCAGATTGATATTTTGAGGATTATCTTGCGTTCCTAAAT
Source organism: Picea engelmannii (assembly GCA_009831015.1). Classification (NCBI taxonomy): domain Eukaryota; kingdom Viridiplantae; phylum Streptophyta; class Pinopsida; order Pinales; family Pinaceae; genus Picea; species Picea engelmannii. The sequence continues at coordinate 168,621 of ML780101.1, forward strand.
TTACAATTTCGTACAACAATGAGGAACTGTTTTTTTTACAATTGACTACCCCTAGAAACTTGCCATGAAGATCATAAAATCTTGATAATCTAACAACATATTTGGGGATAGAGTTTACAAGATCAGATGATAATTCTGCAGATCGAGGATCAGATATTACCGTGAAATCTCAGAGGTTTTCGTTATGGGTTCTTTCATCGATTACTACATCCTAGAAGGTGTCTTTCATATGAAAAAATTTAATCATCTACCGATTGTAATAAAATACTAAAAAATTTGTGATGTTGTCAGGAATCAATGGCCTAAATAACAATTCAACCAAGAATGTGTTAGGAGAAAGACCTTCAACATACAACAATTTAAAGGCAACATTAGCTAATAAAACAACTTCTGAATTACTCAACCTAGGAATGGAATTTATATTGAAAGTGAGAAATTTATGTATTAAACTCTATACCTCAGCTTGGTATTTTTTCAAATGTGGCGATAAACAATGTATTTCATTTCTTACCTACTTGCCTACAATCTCAGAGTCACTGAATACTACCAATTTTTGCACGTCCATATCCATTGCCTTCCTTAGTCCTTGCAAAAGTGATTCATATTCTATTGTATTGTTAGTAAATTCTAACTCCAATCGACAAGAGATACATTTTTTATTACCTGTGGGATCGATAATAACACAAAAAACACGTTCCCATTCCTGAGATTTGGATCCATAAAAATATAAGGACCATATGTGTTCGTCATCAACAATGTTCAATGTACTTGGAAAAGTTGTCGTCTAAGTATAGGATGATATTTAAGATTGTTGTTCTGGATTGGTGATAGAGGAAATTTCGGTCATGAAATTACCAAAAAACGTATTCATTCCCTGTGTCTCAATCGAATTTACAACAAAGTAAAAGACTCATTTGGATCGTTTAAATCTGTCACAGTGTACTTGAGGTAATGTTCTCTGTTTATTCTTATCTTGTTAAGTTGTCCATTTTATGGCATCCACAAATGAGACCAGTCCGTAGAAAAATAGTCATGTAACTTCTCTGACCAATCTCTACTAAAAAATAAAGCATACACTTATGTAATTTCAACAACAATAATATCAATTACTTAGTGAACCTTTGGATTGGATGACAATCTTAACACATTTTTAAGTTCACCAATGACTTTGACATTAGTTCTATCTAACTGAATGATCTTTAAATCAGAAGGTTTTACTTCAACTTTAATTTTCTAACACACAGAAAAGGCATCACATTTGACAAGGTGCCAAAATCAACCATACAATTATGTACATTCCTATTGAAAATTTCGAAAGTTAATAAAAACGGAGGCACATTTTTTTCTAAAGAGACAACAAAATTCTGCTGATTTTTTATGGCTGTACCTAAAATAATTTTATCTAAGTTTCCTACAGTTTTTTGTGATATTTCCCTTTTATCCTGATTTTCCGTTGAATTTTTACTGGGGACATCTTTAGTTTTATTTGGGTCATTTTCTGTTGATTTCTTGCTGATAAGATCATTCTTTTTATTATTTTCAACAATACTTTGGAGCATTTTATGTAGGATAAGTGGAAATTTAAGTAATTCAAAAACTGATATATTCGCCCTTAGTTTTTTAAGATCCTCAATCAAATCATATTCTAAAACTAGGGCAGTAGATTTTTGTATTGTTTCATTTTCTTTGGCTGTTTTGAAACCACATTCCTACTTGTTTCGCGTGAAGTTTTGTTTTGTGTTTTACTTCGTGTGTTATAGGGATGGACAATTTCAAAGTTTGGTTGAAGGATTTTGTCCAACAAATTCTTGAAAATGAGAGGAGATGCGTCCTCCTCATCAGGTGTTTCTTCCTCACCCGTATCGTCATGATTTTTAGGGGGAGAAGAAACAGAGTTATCATGTACTTCCATTATTGTTTGCAAAGAATATTGTAGACCTTCAAAGTTTAGACCTTTTGTGGTTGGGTTTGGCTAGTTTGGAGGAAAAGGTTTTATGAAAGGTTGTGTAAAACCTCCTTTAATTGTAGATTCCTCCTCAGCGGATCTTTTCAATTCTATGACCTCATTGGATAATTTCTGGAAATCTTTTTGCAAACTTTCCAAGACTAATGCCTTTTGTTGATTTTTGGTTTGATGAGATCTGGTTAGAATTTCTATTTTATTTTTAGAATACAAAGTTGTTTCAACCTCACTACTAAGATTATATTTTAATCTTAGAATGTATTTCTCAATTAGGACTACCTCCTCAATGGCTTCTAATAATGTGTTTTTTTTTGGACCTTTTAACCCATATGGCTATGTTGTTATGCAGGGTCTTAGTATAATATGCAACCGTCATGTTTTTTGCAGGCATCGAATCTACAGGGATTTTGTTTTTTAGCGTTAGGAATCTATAGTTAAAGTCTTTAAATTTTTCTTTAGGGTTCATTTTCAAACTAGAGAGTTCCATTACCAATACTTCTGGAGATTTATCATCACCAAATATTTCTTCAAAATAGGTTTCAAACTTGTCCCAAGAGACGATGGTCAGAGATTTTTGTGAAAATACGAGGTTGAGGCATTCCCATAAAAAGTGTAAGGGAATAACATGCAAACATCATATTCATGTTTGACACTCCAGATTCTAATAAGTAACATACATTTCTTGATGTGATCCTCAGTTGATTTCTTCGAATCTGGGTCAAATTTGGGCATCCATTTCTCTGGATGTTTGTGCAATGGGTGTTGGGGTTCTAGTACTTCCATGCCATCTTGATCGATCCAAGGTCTGGTAGGATTATTTTTTTTTCCATGGTAATTGGTGGAGTTGAAGGTTGATATTGTTCAGATGAAGAAATGCCTTCGTCCGATGATTCCTCTGTTGAAGAGGGTGGAGAAGAACCAGGTGGAGATGGTGGGATACCAAATCTCCCAACACCAAGGATAAGTGCTTCAGAAGGATCGATGATATTACCACCTAAAGGGTTTTCAGGAAGACCAGTGTCTTGAGGTTGTTCTTGAATATTTGTGAAATCAAGGGGTTCATTAAGTTGTCTACCAGGTTGTTTGATTTAGGATAAATCACTCCAAGTTGTTATCATCGACTGGAAAACAATTTCTTAGACGACAATCCCTTGTGGAACTGGTTTCACTGGTTCGACGGGAACGTCAGGAGTAGTGTTTGCAGTACTAGTTGGTTCAAGTGTAATGTTAGTGTCCGAGTGACTATGCATCATGATAGGAGAATAATTTTTTTTGGGAGTCTTACGACCTCCACGTGTCATCAATGAATTTCAGGCCCTCCTTCTAGAGCCATTTGTTGGCAGGCGTTTGTGACACACCATCAACATGAAGGATAGATACAAAACGGGTTTGTCTATTTAACCCAAGTCGTTTGGTATGATCTACCCTGATGGGTTTTATGGCTTCGTTAGCCAGCTAGGATCCTAAAAACAATTAAATAAAGTGAAATAACTAAAGATACAATTCTAACAATCAACACCTTAATTACAAATGTTAAACTAAGAGTGCTAATGTACATCAGTTATATACAATTTACAAGGTTTGGGCAAAGCCTTGTGAAATTGATTGTTTAAGATAATGTCTCTAAACAAGATAAAGTATAAAAAATTTTATTCTAATACTCTAAATATCAAACTAGTAAAAAAAGAATGAATATGATTCTAATGATATAATGAAAATAAACAAAGATAATTAACGTCTAAATAATGCAATCATTATTCATTCACATATAAACAAATTGAATAAATAATACATTGATTAACCTCTAGCTGATCAACAAAAATAAACTAAATTCATCTCTCTACATTTGTGTGAGCTCCTCTTGTCCCGTGTCAAGTGAAAACCTATGAGAGAAGCAAGCATAATGCTTCCTGAAGAAATTCAGGGAAGTGTTTCATATTCTGGAGTGAGTTTATAATGACAAAAAGATAAATTATTGTATATCATGTGACCTTGAGATGTCCCATAACTAAGGATGAAACAAATCCCAATCCTCGGTAATGTTGTTACCAACTATCTAGCATCATACGTAAACTCAAAATACTTAAATAGATGATCAATCACAGATATAAACTAGGCCAAAAGATAATGAACATCATAAAGAAAAGAATGATATAAAATATTATGTGGAGAAAAGACTAAATCTAATTCGACACTTCTAACATTTTATATCACGAAATTACATGAGAAGACAATGAAAAAAACATTGCACAGTCTACACAGGTCCAAAGCCAAAGAGTAAACTGCTTTTTCATATAGTTTCAAAAATATATGTCCATCATCTGGTCCAGGAAAAACTTTACTCTATCATCAGGAAACATAGTTATGTAAACATGTTTATGATTTGTTACCTCCTATCATGCAAGATAGAGGAAAATCTCTTAAAATAAGTTTTTCATTAAAATAGAGTAACAAAAAGATACTCCTATTGGAGTATTTTAATCAAAAATATTTATATTACTAAACATTGTTTTTCAAAAAGTAAATTACTAGTCTAATAAACGCTCATCCCATAAATACTTTCCCTAAGAATAGCACCATAATATATTGTTTACCTGAAATAATAAAACAAGATGATAATTTAAATAATAATTCCAACAAATAATTTAAACATTTTGGCTATAGAATCTTTCGATTATGTAGCTAGTCTCAAAATAAAAATAAAATAAAAAATGAATCTAACTATTATTTCTCAAGTAGAATCAAATCATAAAACTATTTACCAATTCATAAATTTGACAGAGAGGCATCAAACATTTATGAATTTATCATGGTATTGAAGTTTGTCGAATTTTTGATGATCACATCCCATATCGCTTAATACGTTTGTTATCCTTGTGTGTGTTCGATCGAATAGGTAGGGAACATCTCGATAATATATTTCAATCCAATCGAAACAATTTTCACAATGCACCAGTTCTATGCTAGGGAGAGGTCGAGTCTGTTTTGTAGTGGGTAATTTAACCTATTCCATGATTTGTTTTGGATCATGTTGTATACCTGAAAATCCCACTTGTTTCTTTAAAAATGAGGGAAGATTCGATACGAAATCAAACTGTGGTGTATCGTCATCGATATCGTCCCCAGGGATTCGTTCATCAATAACATCCTCAACAATTCAATCATCGATGTCATCCCAAGAAAAATGGTCATCGACCTCAATCACATGGATTGGTTTCTCATGATCACGTTTTCGATTTCTTAGTGTTCGGGAAATAAGTTGACGAGGTATTTTATTTTTGAAATCAATGTCTTGAGTTATCTGTTTCTTTCTCCTACCTTGTTTCTTAATATCAAGTTCATTTAAATCAACCTGAATTGGATCAAGATTAGGAACAATAAGGATTTTATCCTTTAGATCATCCAAAACATCTTCTAAATATTTCCTAGGTATAAAATCACATCTTGGTATCTTGCCTTTGGATGGCTTCTGGAGAACAACATGAGTTTTATCTATAGACACAGGGTTTTCTTGCATATTGACATGTAGATTTTCCATAGAGGGGTTGATCGACAAGGACTGGGAGATTCATTAAGATGTACAGGTAAGTATGTCACATTTTTAGGTAGGGAAACCCCATTTCTATACATGAAATCGTGCCAACTATACCTAGCTTTAGAAAATTGTGAAATAACCAGAATTCAGTCGTGATGAAACAGAATAGACTGGGTATTTAGGTTTTGTCTCTGGTAGAATTTGGCCATTTTTTGCAGGCTCCTAAGTAGATAAAATGGAATATTAAAATTAAAAATTAGAAATACAATCAATAAATGAACATGATACACAAATACACACCGTATCTACCCTCACACGTAATAAAATTCTGAAGCATCAACAACAAGCCATGACATCGTGATTTAAATAGAATAATGGGTGTACCTTTTGCACTGTAATGTGATTTCTTGGAAGCGATCAATGAGTGCCATGGGAAACCTTTGAACTTGAGGTTTTTAAACCAATGAGGTCCCTCTTGGGGAAATCTAGTAGCCTCTGCAATAGAACCCTTAGTCACCTCTAACCGCACATCCCCAATTTTAGCCCTGGTGCCATCAAAAGTCTAGGCAAAGGCTTGAGCCACTTTGAGGTTGAAACTTGAAACCCTAAAATATTTTTATGAACCCATCCCAACCATGATCCATGAGGTCATCCACGATGTCATTGTGTGAGAGGAGAGCATGTGAGCCATTCGACCTGATCCTCACCACAAGTGCCATTGATATGGTCACACAAAGACAACACGATTAGCGAAGGGTGGGGTGTGTTAAAAAACACACAAAATAGAGGATGAGCTATGTGCATTATGAGGAGATCCGATACCTAAGGCTTCAGAAATCCACCATAGCAACCATTTGGAATGTTGAGTGGATACTAAGGTAGAGGACGCACAGAACGAAAACCAACTTGAGAAATGAATGCCAAACTCAAGAATGAAAACTTACCACTTGAAGAAATGAATGCATTATTGCACTATGCAGGACAAAGGAGTAATGCTTGAAGGTATGACTGTCAATCATGTACCAGGATGACAAGACTGTAATAAGACTACAAGGAGTAGGATTCAAATATAAAAAACACCAAAGTTTTGTTTGATGTGCACTCATAGATATGGTAATGTGAAAATCAAAGTGTTCAAAAAATAGAATGTCTAAGGCATAACCCCAAGGTGGATAACTCATGTGATATGGTAAAGGATTCACCCATAATATGATAGGTTTATAAACTTTTAAGATTTTTGAAAACATTAGATGTCCTTAGCTGTTATCCAATTTATAAAAAGGAAAGTCCACAAACTGTATGATACCCTCAAACCAAATATTGTTCTAATTTCATGCTTACAATCATGAAATTGAATAAGAGAAACAATAGATAAAATAATGAACTCATACACACAGTTAATCAAACAAATCTTTTCAAAACCAAAAGATGATATAAATATTTGCAAGGAGAAGGAGGTAGCTACAAATGTTTTTATCCCATTAAGACGACATTTTATAATGTTAAAATTGACATGAATATTTGGATGCCAACACTTTTCAATCATTATTCCACCTCTCCATGTCTTAATAGTGTCATCCTTGTACATTCCAGATCCAAAAGAAATGTTAATTCATTAGCTAAAAAAATACATGAAAAATGTATGCCATATAATTGATCTACCTCATCTTCAACTACCTTAAGTTGACCATCTCTTCCTTTCAATCATTGGATGGACCAATCCACTAATTTTATCTTGACCACCTTCAAAGCATCAACAAATTGACGAATTGGGGAAGCCTCCAAGAAAGGGTTGTAATGTTTCCACTCCAACCTTACTAGTCCATTAAACTCCATCTTCCCCAACCAACTCGAATTGACCTTAAATGGTGAAAGAGGATTCTCTCCATCTATGTCTAATTGTAGGATAAATGTATTATGATTTGAATCCCCACAACAATAAAATGAGGACCTATATATCATAACTCTCCTTGATAAGGATTGAAGAATGAAAAAATTATCCAACCATTTTGAGACTACCTCTACCCCAGCCCTCTTATTCTTCCAAGTTGGATTGAGCTCCACTAGATCCATGTCCACAATTCCAACTCTATGTAATAGATAAAAGTAAAAACTAGCAAGAGGATCAACCCTATCACTATTTCCCCAAACTTCATTTCTAGACAAGGTAAAATTTAAATATCCTCCTATAATTAAGAGGTACTCCCAAAACACCCATGAATTGAAGAAATTGCTCTAAAAATACATGTTTATGTAGGAAATGTGCATAAAAAATCACTACTATAACTTCAAGGTTTAATTATTTACACCAGAGGGATGTGGAGATCCAAAAAGTCATGCAGAAAAATAATTGGTCAGCGAGAAACTAGAGCGCCAACCAATAGTTAACCCACATGAGTGACCATTTACATCCGTCCATGTAAAATCCCAATTTTTAAACAAAGATATTAAATTGTCAATAACAAAACCTTCTTTACACATCTTTTTCTTAATAAACATATCATCGGATGAATTCCTTTCTACAATCCTAAAAAGGCCCAATCTCATATTGGGGTTCACCAAACCATTGAAATTTATTAGGGGAATTTTGAGATAAAAAATGGGACTCAAAACAAAAATGGTACTATTAAATTCAAATTTAAAAGAACCAATAGGATTCAATATGATGATGTCAACCATAAGGGTAAATATTTTTAGAGTGAAAGGGAGAAAAGTACTTCTTTAAATGATATTTTTGACTTATCTCATTATAGGTTTGCTCAAATTTAATGTGTAGGCACTCATTAGATGTGGAATTAAATTATACACCCAACGAGTACCCGCTCTAAATACTTTTGATAACTCATGGTGCAATAAAGTAGAAATACATGAAAAAATGCATTTATTGAGAAGAAACATGTTTTTTTCATGTATTTCTAGTTGATTTGTTTGTGAGGTTATTTAGTTGTCTAAATTTTGAAGCATTTATTTATCAATCCAAGGGCATAAGATTATAAGATGAAAACACAATATGTGCAAGATTAGAGCCTATTCTAAATCTTATGTGCAAAACAGAGTCAATCAATCAAAAAAGTAATCCTCCTTAAGGATAATGACTCTTAAGATATGCAATCAAGATGATCGGTAATTGTTTAAAATTCATATTAGAACACTTTTCTACAATCAATGATTATTTTTGTAATAGATACTTCACACCTAGTCTACTAATTTTATCATTAATAGTTTTTGCTCATAAATGAAGATGCATTGTGTGATAAGGAAATAATGCCAAACAAACCAAAGCAGTTACAATAAAATTAGACAAAAACAGAAATAGTTGATTTGGTCATTGGACTTATGTTTCCAAGAGAATTATATTAGCATCGATTACAATATTTTTTTTTCATTAGAGCATCAAGTGGTTTTGTGATTACTTAGATAAACGTTCTCGTTCTTCAGTCTTAAAGGCCTAATTTATGTAGGTTCTTCTCAAACTTTAATAACAACTATACCAATTCTCAAGAAACACACTTGTTATAGGACATGATTCTCATAAATTACCACTATCTAACAATTAATTAATGTGATTGATGATGGTTGACATCTAGGTTAACACATAAACTATATTACTAACATGATTAACTTTTCTAGTTACATTTTGTCTCCGTTATTCATTCATCTAATCATTTTAACCTCTTGACTCCATTTTTCCCAATGGCCCTCTTTTGTTGTCTCAACCAAAAACTCTAAAAAAAAAATCTTATTCTGCATAGCTAGCCTTATATCCAATCCAAACAAAGTTATATCATACAGAGATATCCCTCTCTGAGTCTTGGAGGGATAGATCCTTGACTCCAAGTGGTTTTGTGGTTACCCCTGTCGATTTCCTCCTCATCCTAGAAAATAACAAGGTGATAACAGTCCTTATTGTGGAAAGAATCCTGGAAACAATTTCCACCTTTGCACTTAATGGAAGAGCTATGCCCCCTACAGTAGAAAACAAAATTCAAGGGTACATTACATCTACAGGACCTTTTGAAGGAGAACTCTCAAGAACATCTCTGGCACATATCGAAGACTCAACCCCATGAACTCAACATACCCAAAGACAACAACACACAACCTTGGTGTGATTTATCCTCACAACAAAAGATTAACATCAGTGAAGAACCATACATCCTTAGGTGGGGACACTTGCCAAAAGGAAACTTCTCAGTAAAATAATCCTACCACCTTCATGAAAATTACCACATGCAACCAAAAGAGAAAATCTGGGGTAAAATTTGGAATTCCAAATTGTAGCTGAAAATCTCCATCTTCCTTTGGCTAATTTTCAAGAATCACATACTCACTCAGGATAACCTTGGGAAGCGGGGATTTGCAAAACCTTCAATATTCCTCCTCGAAAAAAATAGGAGGAAACTATGGAACACATCTTAAATCAATGCTCTCATAGTGGAGTAATCTGGGACATGGAAGTGCAAATAATGTGTTGCTCCAACAGAAATAGAGAAAGTATTGTCAACATTATTGAAAATTGGGACTCAATCACCTATCAAAGCCCAATTTTAGATCTCATCTGGAAATTTCTCCTAGGATTCATAGTGTGAAAAATATGGAAAGACAGAAACAAAAGAATCTTCCACTCCCTTTCCTCTTCCCCCCTCACTACTTGGGCAAAGATCCTCACCTTCTTTTTGGAAACAATTAGAGTTGAACCCTAGACAAAGGATGATCTATAATGAAATCCTTCAGAAAGTCTCATCATCTTAGCATGGCAATTGAACCTCCCTGACCACCCCCACTAAGCCCCCCCTCATCCGACCAAACTCTCTTGCATACCCTTCTCTTGGTCCCCACCCCCTCAAGGATTCATCAAACTAGATTTTGATGGCTCCTCGAAGGGAAATCTTAGACCAGTAGGATTCAGGGCTATAATACAGGATAGTGCCAGAAGGATTCTTCACATGACAACGGGACACCTGGGGCTCAACAAAAACAATGCAGAAAAACTGTGGAGTCTTATCAAGGGAATCAAAATAGTTATTAATCACAACATCCATCAGATCATTATGGAAGGGGAATCCTAAGTGATAATCTTGCTCATCTCATAAATCATCCATAGTTCCTACCCCTAAAAATTCTGCCTAGGCTGGAGACTTCTGGGACTGCTGGAGGAATTCATATCCCTCCTAAAACACAAAATCGCTCTAATCCGTTGACATGTGGAAAGAGAAGAAAATAAGATAGAATATACTTTAGCTAACGAGGGAGTAGTTTTAGAGGAGGAGATAACTCAAATGGATGATCGAATCTCCCTAGCCCCCCCGTTTTTGTGCCAATGTATGGATATAGCCCGAAGTGAGTTCCCTGCCCCATATGTGATGCCATGTTGATTGCATGCATACCATGCCATTTATTAAGCATGTCGCCACCCTCTCCTTCATATCTTAGACGGAGGAAAAAATTCAATGTGCTTTTGGACATGCTAGACAGTTCCCTCACATAGGTTTAATGGAGCTCTTAGTGCACCATGGTGGATGGATGATGATGGGTATGAGAGGCATGTGCAAGGTCACCTCATCTCCCTTGGTACTCCTCCATTTCCTCCGGGTTTGTTATGTCTCATTCCACTTGGATTAGATTTCACATTCGTTTTTTTCTCCTTTCACTCTCCCATCTCTATGCTTTCTCAAGCTAATCTCAGTCTAGCTTTCCCTAACTGCAATGACACGAGAGAATGGAAATCCTAAGAGGTTCTTGGTATAGCTATACATCCAGGCAGTGACACCTCCGTAAGCTTGCCCACGCTTCTTCGACCACACTGATTCGTTGTGATAAGGAGACAAATTCACCTCGAATGCCCTATGTAGAGGAGGAAATTCCATAAGAACCAATTATGGTGCCTCTAAGTTCCCTCCTCTACACAGTTTCGAACCCCCAAGACCACCCTAGCATCAGTCTGTATATTTTAACCTTGTACAATATTTTCTGCAAACATATTTTCAGTAAAAGAACGAAAAAGATACAATCGTAAATACAAACATTACATAAATATTTTTCCCCTGGAAACCCAAACCAGGAAAACCAACATATTCTATATTCATTCTAGTGATACATTGTTTACAATACAATATACATATAGGAGCCAGTGGCATCCAAAACCCTAAACCAATGACCTGGATTAGTCAACAACCCTAATTCCTTAACCAGAAATAGAAAACCATCGACAAAAAACTATGTGACGAAAAACCTCCCAACAATGGACACGAAAATAGAGGCAACATGAAAAATGAGGGGAAAATGTGGCACATTCCCTGAGGATTTTTTTTTTCTCGAGGTTGTTTCTCGTGCAAAGAATATAAATCATACCCAACACATTCTCACTACTTCAACTACAATGTGTGCTATGGAAGGGGCGACTTGTATAATCTAGGAAGAAAGTCCTTTGGCTGACCACCCTTTTGAGCCTCCACCACCCACCTCTGCCTCGGTCTGAGATTCACACTCTATTTTCCTCCTGGACCTAGAACATCTGGAGCTCATCTTTGAGATGTGAAGGGTCATGATGGAACAGATCCATAGGTATACTTTACTCAACAACAGACTCGACATCCTTTTTGAAGCACTATCTATCTCACAAATCCAACAACGTTGCCTAACCGACGTGTAATTGTATGTTTTCACTCCTCACGGAGGCACTTAGGACATCGCAGGTTTTAATGGCTCTTTTGGTGATTAATCCTTTAGGATCTCTTAATTTCTTTTGAAAAAAAAAGTGAATTTTATGTATTCTTGTTTAGATTTCTTGTTTCATTTTCTATCCAAAATTTTTTGCTCCATGTTATGATCATAGTTCTTGTTGCATTTTTCAGACAGTTTTGTCTTAATAAAAATTTTCCACCTGTTTTGGTTTCCAAATGTTTGGTAGAACAGGTGGGGGATTTTTATTTTTTTTCCAACTAGAATAGAAGGGTGCCATCTGTTTCAATTTCCAGTTGTTTGGCGGAACAGGTGGCATCCCCTTGAACATGATTTGATATGTACAATCACAACTATTTTTTGAGGAAATAAAACTTTTTTATTTACCCAAAAAAAAAAAAAAAAACAATGGCATTGAAGTTAATCCTTATTCTAGCAATTTAAAAAGGTGCTCCAAAATATTCAAATTTTGGTGTCTCACTTATTGTGATCAATTATATGGAGGGTATATGTTCTATAGAAAATTTTATGTTGGGGCCCTTATTTAAGGAGATCCAACTATTAACTTCTCATTTTGATTCTCTCTCTTTCCATCATGTCTACAGGGAAAGGAACTCTTTGGCTAATGGTTTATGTGAGGATGGAATTTTTCTCAATGTTGGTCTTTTACATATTTGGGAGGAAGAGTATGCACAATTGTTTGAATATGATCATCTTTCCTTCCATTAACTATGCTTTGGTGAATAATGTTAATAATGGTAATGAGGGATTATTGGCATGTTTTGAGATTTTTGAGGTGAATATTCAAATATGAATGAAGTAGGCGTTCCTTAGATAGATTTCTAATAGTTAGACTTAAGTTGATATTATTTTATTGGATAAGTGTTAGAATGGTTTTGAGCCTGATAATGATGGATGCATATGATTTGGTAAGGACATTTGTGAACTACTAACGATTTTTTAGGTTTATAAGCCCCCCTTTTATGATGTTGGGAAGGGGATGTACATGAATTTTGGTGATATGATGGGTTGTTAGATGGAATTTATAACATGCTTATAAACATATGAGTATTCCGACTTTGTTTATTTTAAATAAAGTTATAAAAAAAGTTGAAGACAAATTATTCTTTGATTATACCAACTTTTCTTCGATTATACATATCTATTGAGTGCCTAGAAGGATCAAATTCCTAATGGTGAAAACCTTTTGTCCAGTGAAAAACTTGAGGAAATGTTCAAGCGCCTCAAAGGATTTTATCTCTCTCAATGCTTGATAGATCTAAAGTTAAGATAGATCTTGGATGGTTTCAACCATAAAAAACCACATCAAAATTTTACATGATCATCATTATTGTATATGTTTTAGATGACTTTAATCATTTGAAATTTACTAAAGATGTTTTATATGATCATCATCATTGCATATGTTTTAGATGAATTTAATTATTTGAACTTATTAAAGTTGATATATCATTATTGTATATGTTTTAGATGAATTTAATCATTTGAATTTTACTAAAGATGATATATAATTTGGAGAGTACTATTAAGAAGGTCAATTCAAAAGATAAATGAGGATTAAGGTGAAAAATAACAAAGGAACAATGTTCAATGGCGAATAATGTGAAGAGTAAAAAAGTAATATGATGCATATAATAAAGTACACATATATTAAGGAAAAACCATTTCCAATCTAATTTTTTTAGATTTAATTTAGCTTTAATTTTAGTCGCACTAGATCATATGAGAAAGGAAGTTGATTTTGAATACCATTAAAAAATTTAACTCAAGATATTACAATGAAGCTCATACTCTATCTCTCTTCATTTCTACTATTAATAGTTGATTTCTCCAACCTTGTATGTTCCTCACATTCTATTTCCACTCTAGTACAAGATTTTGGTTTTAATGCATTCTATATATATATATATATATAAACAATCTAATGATTTTAATATGAAAATACTAACATAGGAATCACATGAAAAAAAAAAAAAAAGTGGACTTCAACTTATAATTGAGAATCTCTTTTGCAATATCATAGTATGCATTTAATTGGTTTGTATTGTGTTATTGTTAAAGTCACTTTTATTGATAATTTGCACTATGTTGTTGATAGAATCAATGTGTTAGTAACATTTCTTTTCTGGGGCAAGAGAGTATTCAAGTTTGCAAGTCGCAGGAGAAGCACCCGAGTGCAGCACGGGAGAATCCCTTTTCCAGTTACGAGTCAAGCGAGCGGGCAAGGTTGTTGTCGGCAGCCGAGATCTATCCACGAAGCAGATCAACGATCATCGATATTTCGGGGCTGCCAAGTTACCCGATCTATAGAGTAAGAGAAAGTGCCTATATTTTAAAGCTAAGTCTGGGTCATCCGATCCATTGATGCATGGCGCAAGATCTGGTCACATCGGCATATCGTCATTCGGGAGTTCAAGGGGCAAGCGCTCCTCATCACTTCACTTCCTGAAACCCCGAACCCTGAAATGACGATAGCACCCAGAATCGGGCTCGTGGTTTTGGCGCCTGGTCGTAAAGGAACAAGCCTAGAGAAGGGGCACTAATGTTTATCATTTGGCTACTCGGGTTCCAAAGCACCGAATTGAGTTTCAGAGGGGGGCACTGTGTTCTCTAAACGTTGATTCGATGTGATCTAAATCTCGGAACCTGCTGGGAATAAATGAAGAAGAGAGAGGGTGGTTGAAAGCTTGCCTTATTCGTTTATTACAAAGAATGGAGGTTCCGGCAGACAGTCTGCCCGAGACAGTCTGCCCGAGACAGTCCTGTACACTGATTCTGTCTAAAAAGTCATGGTCGATCCTCATCTGACCAGAGAAGTCTGCACACGCCATTTTGGCTCTTAATGGCTCATCTACTTCCCTTGCAGGAGCCGTGCGCAGTTAAGGTGGCGTCTAACAAAGAATAGCCGTCCGAATTTGGCCGAGGGGACACCAAGTCTTGGGTGCACGATTGGCCAGAGTCTGCATGCGCAGGCTGTTAGAAGACATGCAGACGCAATTCTTCAATGCAACATATTTTTTTTGCTGTTGTTGTTGTTTTTGAGTATATGTAGGCATTTTCATCATTTTTGTAAGGGAGGGATGGTTGAGCAAAGCTCCCGATTGTAAAGCTTTGATGAAGCATTGGTCACTCTGGTTAATGTATAAGGCATTTCAGAATTCTTACTTTATGGATGTCAGCCTCTTTTTCCATCTCTTTGTATACTATGTTAGAACAGCTCGGAATTGGAGGATCCAATCGAGTTGCACTATTGTAGGATGATGTAGGTTGGATCACTGCAACATTTGTAGTGTTTCTAATCAGTTCTTGTGTTTTCTCAGCGCTAGAATGGCTTGGAATTGGAGGAGACATTCGAGTCACCCTTCAACTTCTTGAAACTCTAGACCAAGAGGATCTTGGCTTCTGAGTTTTTCTCCTTCAAGATTCTGAAGGCCTGTTGCTCGAGGCAATCTTTCTCACCCTTCTCATAAGTATTCCATCTACCACCCTTTAATCAACTTACTGACAGAAGTTGGATCAAGACCTCCCTTTCCTTCTACATACCAGGCCCAGTTTCCTGAGTTAAAGCTATATATTCTTGAGTCTTTACCCATTCGATCACCCCACTAAACAAATTGTGACATAAAACTGATGGGCATCGGGCTCTACTCCTACAAGCAATCCAGGAGTGACTTCCGTCGCCAACATTTCTGGCGTCGTTTTCGGGGACAGAGTTGAAGATTTTCCCTGCGCAGAACGACATTGAGCCTCTGATTCTGAAGGTGCATCAGACATCAGAGCCCTTAAAGATTGCTACTGTGCACCTGGCGACTCCACTGTGGCGACTCCATTGTTTCCACATCACTGTTTCAGTTGTGATTACTGTTAGAACACATGAAAGCTGACCCTAAGGAGCTATCTCGAGAAGGTTTCAGCAGTTGCTTTCTCAGCCTGAGAAGCTTCCTAGGGTAACGACAATGTTAAGATCTGGTCCTTGATGGTGAACAAGGACCAGACACATTTGAAGCTGCTCATCTTTCACCTGGCGACTCCATGATTCGAGGATCGATTGGCGACTCCACTGGTTCGATATGGAGAAAATTCTAGCTCAAAGGTTTGCTTTCAGTGACTTTTCCCAGATAGTTGGGTTCCCTAATGCACTTCCTGATAGAGACCAATGGGAAGATTTCCTCCCCGAATTTCATGCATCAAGTTGGGAGGAACCAGCTAAGCATTTACTGGACTTCCATGAGGCTATCCACCGACACAATATCACGCATGAGGATGTCCAAATTAATCTCTTCAGGTATTCATTGAAGGGAGCTTCTCTTGAATAGTGTTGGTCTCTTCCCGCTGCAAGCATCCGCTCTTTAACATGTTTTCATACAGCTTTCAATTCATTTTTTAAAGACTACTATCCAGCTGATGGTTTGTTTGAAAATTGTTGTGAGGAGTTTTCTTCGCTTCAGGAAGCCTCTGTTGGCCCTGAAGACCAGGTCCATGATGAAGCCCTTACTATGAAGGAAAGCATCTGCTGTGAAAATATAGAGGTGTTGGACGATATTAATTATGTTAGCCCCAGAACGGAAGCATCTGACATCATATCAGATGCATCTGTTCTTTTAGATCTTCAAGAAGATCAACACGCCTCTTGTGGAGATTATGAGTTTGCAGAGCATATGTGGTCCATGGTAGATGGCTCACCTGAGTATCAGGTTGAAGCAGATGTTCCTAGCTGCCCTGCTTATGACGATGAAGACCTCCCCATTTTTAAAGAAGAGATGGTTGCGGAGGAGGATTTTTCTCTTTTCCTTCAAGGGATTTCTCACGATATATTCTTACCTAGGATTAAAGAGAAAAGGATTATGTATGGGCAGCCAGAAGCAGCAGGTCCCACTGTCCTGAAACGAAATTTTTTGATGGGATCACTGTTCTGGAGGAGGGTCATATCAATGAAGGACAACCCCTTTTTGATGTGTATTATAGTGATGATGAGCAGCAAGCTTATCCTACATTTGATCACTATAAAGATACTGAAGAGCCAGTCAAAAAGAAGAACCACCCCATGGTCCCTATTTATGATAAATACGAATCTGACCCAGAGGAGAGCCAAGAAGAGGAAAAGGAACTAGAGGAATAGCTGAGAACATATTTCATTCCAGAGCCAGTCAGTGAGTAGCCACCATCTGAGATCAGCGAGCCCACTTCAGTTATTCACCCGCATGTGCTTATCATAGATATCCGGCCGCACGTGAACAACTGTGTAGCAGAAGATGTTGTCTGTCACCCATTTTTTGGAATTTTCCACTCATTATATGACCTTGTCTGCAAGTACATGGAGTGGCATTTCCCCTATGCCTTGGAGCCACCCTATTTCATCTCAACTCCAACCTGTATGGAGGAGTTGAAGAGTGTAACTACTCTGCTGTCACGGTTACACCATCCGTTGATGATCATCGATAGAAAGAAGGAGCTTCTATCCAGGAAGCTGCTTGAATGGATATGGTGGAAGTTTTCTTTCACCTACCCCATGTAAAGTGTTTTATTAGATTAGGACTGTACATAAATAAGCTCCTGTAAGCATGAACGTTTAGTTTGTTTTGTTTTTATTTTTTAGCCTGTATTTTCAGCAGCAGGATGTTTTGAGCCTGACTCCATAGCCCAATAGCAAGGCACTGAAGCTGCGGAATGAGTCCTTAGAGCATCACAGGGACGACTCTATCCCCCATGGAGCCTAATGTTCATAATATTTCTTTTCCAGGGCACAAGAGTATTCAAGTCTGCAAGTCACAGGAGAAGTGCCCAAGCACAGCATGGGAGAATCCCTTTTCTAGTTACGATTCAAGCGAGCGGGCAAGGTTGTTTTCGGCAACCGAGATTTATCCACGAAGCAGATCAACAGTCATCGGGATTTCGGGGATGCCAAGTTACCCGATCTATAGCATAAGAGAAAGCACCTATATTTTAAAGCTAAGTCTGGGTCGTCCAATCCATTGACGCGTGGCGCAAGATCTGGTCACATCGGCATATCAACATTCCGGAGTTAGAGGGGCAAGCGCTCCTCATCACTTCACTTCCCGAAACCCCGAACCCCGAAATGCCGATAGCGCCCAGAATCGGGCCCGTGGTTTTGGCGCCTGGTCGT
The DNA here is from genome assembly GCA_009831015.1 of Picea engelmannii. Classification (NCBI taxonomy): domain Eukaryota; kingdom Viridiplantae; phylum Streptophyta; class Pinopsida; order Pinales; family Pinaceae; genus Picea; species Picea engelmannii. Next base: position 186,945 of record ML780101.1, read on the forward strand.
AAAGGAACAAGCCTAGAGGAGGGGCGTTAATGTTTATCATTTGCCCACTCGGGTTCCAAAGCGCCGAATTGAGTTTGAGAGGTGGGGCACTTTGTTCTCCAGACGTTGATTCGACGTGATCTAAATCCTAGAACCTGCTGGGAATAAATGAAGAAGAGAGAGGGTGGTTGAAACCTCGCCTCACTCATTTATTGCAAAGTATGGAGGTTCCGGCAGACAGTCTGCCCGAGACGGTCATGTACACTGATTCTCTCTAAAAATTCATGGCCGGTCCTCATCTGACCAGAGAAGTCTGCACACGCCATTTTGGCTCTTAATGGCTCAGCTACTTCCCTTGCAGGAGTCGTGCGCAGTTAAGGTGGCATCTAACAAAGAATAGCCGTCCGAATTTGGCCGAGGGGACACCAAGTCTTGGGTGCACGATTGGCCAGAGTCTGCATGCGCAGGTTGTTAGAAGACATGCAGACGCAATTCTTCAATGCAGCATATTGTTTTTGCTGCTGTTGTTGTTTTTGAGTATATGTAGGCATTTTCATCATTTTTGTAAGGGAGGGATGGTTGAGCAAAACTCCCGATTGTAAAGTTTTGATGAAGCATTGGTCGCTCTGATTAATGTATAAGGCATTTGAGACTTCTTACTTTATGGATGTCAGCCTCTTTTTCCGTCTCTTTGTATACTGTGTTAGAACGGATCAGAGTTGGAGGATCCAGTCGAGTTGCGTTGTTGTAGGATGATGTAGGTTGGATCACTGCAACAGTCGCAATGTTTCTAATCAGTTCTTGTGTTTTCTCAGCGCTGGAATGGCTTGGAATTGGAGGATCCAGTCGAGTCACCCTTCAACTTCTTGAAACTCTGGACCAAGAGGATCTTGGCTTCTGAGTTTTTCTCCTTCAAGCTTCTGAAGGCCTGTTGCCCGAGATAGTCTTGCTCACCCTTCTCACAATTCTTCCATCTACCACCCTTTAATCAACTTACTGACGGAAGTTGGATCAAGACCTCCCTTGCCTTCTACATACCATGCCCAGTTTCTTGAGTTAAAGCTATATCTTCTTGAGTCTTTACTCATTCGATCACCCCACTAAACAAATCGTGACATAAAACTGATGGGCATCGGGCTCTGCTCCTGCAAGCAATCCAGGAGTGACTTCCGTCGCCAACACAATGTACATAATCATTTTTTTTTTGGCATTGTTTGTTTCATTGTATTAATCCATAATGTTTTCCATTATGTTATTACTAAATTTTATGGAACTAATTGATTGCTCTAAATCATATTTCACTTTATCCTCACTAAAATCGATGCATCCTATAGTTTTGAGTTATGTCATTCTAGAAATTAATACAACTACTAGATTTATTTAAATAATTTTTCAGTTATATCACCACTGAAATTAAAACACGCTATTGTTGTGTGTTATATAATTGCTAATCAATGTAACTACTTGATGTTTGTGTATTATATCATTGTCAAAATTAATGTTGATTGCTCTAAATCATTGTTCTAAGAAATGATGGCTTATGTCTTTGCTTTTTATATATTTCAATTATATTACTTACTAAACCAAAACAATATAATTCTCATTGAAATCTCCAATGCTTTCAAAGTTTCATAATAACAATCTGATAATAGTAATCTTAATTGCCAAAAAAAATCTATATTTACAAATTACAATTCCCAATATCATGATAAATGAATAACTTACCATTTAACTTTCAAATTTAAAAAATAATCATTATTAATACAATGTTAAGTGGCTAAATTACCAAATATTCAGTTTAAGTGACTAAATTACCAAATATTAATAGGTATATAATTATTTGAGATCAATTTATGACTCCCATAATAAAAAAAAAAATGTACCGTAACAACCCAAAAAACTCATAATGGGAGGAATCATAGTGTACGACCGAATTCAAAGTCTTGATTTAATTGAACCAATTCAAAGTGTTTTTTGGTACAAATTTAGAACCTTAAAAGTTATTTTATATACGAATAAAATGAAATTTTAACTGCTTAATATTGACAATACATAACTTTATCAACGTTAATTATTATTTTTATTATATTGATGGGAATAAGTTCAATATAATATGTAAATTAAATTATAATAAAATGTATTTTTTTTCAATAAAATTTATTTCAAATTATTTTGAAAGTACTATTTTAAATCATTTTAAATTTAGCTAAAAATGTTGATAAACATTTCGGTATAAATGGAATTATGAATACATAAAATCAAAAGATATTTATTTCATTTAAAATAAATTTAATATAAGTACCAAATTTTTAAATATATATATATATATATATATATATATATATATATATATATATATATATATATAAAAGAATAGGTATGTAAATTTTTTAATTTTTTTAATCATATGTATTATTGTATATAGTTGTATTATTGTATCTAGAGTTGTAAGATGTAAGATGTTTTAGAATCAAGTATGTGGAGATGTTGAGCCTAAATTATGTTAGATAAATTTATATTAAAAATTTCAATTTAAAAAAAAAAAAAATTAAAACTTAAAAAAAATAATAATAAACAAAAAAATTTACCTTAAAAAATTAAATCTTTCTAAATATTTGATAAATTTAAGTTTTAGATGGATTTACATTAAATCCCTTTAAATACTTAATAAATTAAAATTTAAAATAAATTTACATTAATTATTAATTTTACATTACAACATCTCCTCCACTTACAAAAAAAAATTATTATTATACATCGCCAAGGTTGCCGTATGCTTAGTTGTGAACCTTGCACAACCCGTAAAAGTATTACTAAATAAAATATGCACATGTTCATACGAGGAAGCAATGATTCATTTAAGTGTCCATACAAAAATGTCTATACAATATATTTCGAAAATAAAACAAAGTGGAGAGCACTTATTTTATTATAATAATGTTTTATGTATTTATATTTTATTATCATTTATTTTAATTTGTTTTTTTCTTATTTTATAATTATATTTTAAATATTATTTTTCAATTTTTATTAATATAAAATTATTTTAATTTAATTATTAATTAAATGTAAAAAAGAAACATTAATCATAGAGTAGTAATAAGATAAAACAATAATAAATATTGATCTTAATGTATAAAACTGGTTGGCTGTATTTTACAATGGAAAATTTAAAAAAAAATTACAATTTATTTCCAAAAAAATTAATAGAAGATATTTGATTTTTTATTTTCATTTATTTTTAATCAGTTTTAACTTTTTAAAGGAGGAGGAGTAGTGTTTATGTGCTCAAAAAACATTAAGAGAAGTTTTCCAAAATCACCATACTTTTGTTGAGTTAAGAAGTTAGGAAGGTTAGTAGTGTAACAAATATTTTGAAAATGAAATTTAATATAAGTATAAACTGGATAATCTAAAATAAAGTACTTTTCATCTTCAACCTTTTTAATATCACAAAAGTAAAATACTATTTTTTAATCACTATAAAATTTATAATGATTAAAAAATATTATAATGATAATAAAAATAACAAAAAAATTGAAATAAGTTTATCTTAATTATACTGATTTAAATATTTAAATAACATTTTTCAATTCATTTTATAAATCACAAAAACTAAAACAAATTTATCTTAATTATTGATTTAAATAGCATTTTTCAATCCATTTTATAAATTGATCGAAGTGCACTGGAGTGGTTGAGTCTCCATAGTCTAAGAGTCCGAGGTTTTTTAGTTGATTTATATTACAAAAAGATAAAACATTTAGAACACCCTTTTATGTTTGAGTTGAATTTAATATTAAAATAAATTTAAAATTTTTAATATAATAATATTTTTAAAAAATAAGTATAATATTAATAAATATATTAATTTTTTTTTTTTTGAAATTTTAGGGATTT
>ML780101.1:190892-201792 GCA_009831015.1 Picea engelmannii
TTTTTTTTTTATTATTTTTTTAAATATTTATTGAGAGTTTCCATTTATAGAAAGACATAGATTGGAAACTCCCTATAATTAGAGGAGACAACAAAAAAAATCCAATCAACTAAAAATTTGTGTTCCCCATACTAAAATACAATTCCTTAATATTTTTTAAATTATAATTTATTTTTATATTTAAATTTATTTACCGACCATAATTACATCTATTATCAGTCTTCCTTTTTGAAATTTCAAATGACATGGATTATTATTTTCCACAGCCTGCATCCCATGTTGTGGAATAATATAGTTGTTATGCACACACCATATATGGCCACTACGCGACTAGGTATATCCCTGAATAATATAGTTGTTATGCACACAACATACATGGCCACTGCACGACTAGGTATATCCCCAGATCCAACACCACATCCCAGGCACACCGCGCGAGAAAGAAAACATAGAGGCCGAAAATCAACACACCAACTAATCAAAGAGGTAGGAAACTATATGCTTAACTCGAGACAAATCCACTGTCTCAAGGAAGGGTACTTCTCCCCACCACCCAACTCATCATGATGAAGATCATTACTTGGAACATTAGAGGACTGAATGAAAGGTCCAAACAAAGGACTTTCGAGAAAATATTTTTGTAGAGAATCCAACCCTTCTCCTTTTACATGAAACAAAATGTGTTGGGGATGTAGAAGAGGAAATATTTCAAAGATGTTGGAGGAATTGCAACTCCATTCACAGATACTTAGATGGTGTTGCAGGGGGCCTAGCCATTCTATAGAACCATGCCACAATCATAATATATCAACCTTTTTCTACGGTTGACACATTGACAGTCCACTTCTGGGCCTTAGGATCCAACAAAGATGGCATGATTATAAATGCCTATGTATCACAATGTGCCCAGGTTAAGGATATTTTTCTACACAGGATATCCACAGTAAGTACGTTGTTGAGATCTATGTGTTGGATAGTGGGGGGCGACTTCAACATCATTCTTATGCTAGAGGAGAAGACCGAAGACAGAAAGATATTGGAACAAGACAATGGTAAGTTAAGATCACTAATAGACAAGATAAAACTTATATACATAGAAACTAGGAATTCAATATTTACTTGGTCCAACCAGCGATTTGGACCCCATCACGTCGTAATCATATTAAATTGCTTCCTCATATTTGAATCAATAATGCTAGATTATCCGGTGTTAGAAGCCAACATTCTCCCAAAATCGGGTTCATATCACTGACCAATCTCTCTCTGGTTAGACGCAGGAGCAACACCCAAGCTTAAATCCTTTCGCTTTGAAAAGTTCTAGCTCACCCACCCAGATTTTTAGAAACTTTCCACAACTTGGTGGAGGTAGGTAGAGATAGCCCATTGAACACACATGTATAAGTTCCAAAAAAGAATAAAGAACTTCAAATTGCATCTAAAGAACTGGAAGAAGAACGTGTTTGGTAACATCTTCCAAAAAAAATAGGAGATCAAGAAACGCCTAGAGGACCTGCAACAAGTATTTATTTCATAAGGATGGATGAAAGATTTTGTAAGAGAGGAAGAAAACCTACAGGCAGATCTAGAGGAGCGTAAACAAGAAGAGGAGATACTATGGAGACAGAAATCCAAAGTACAATGGCTCAAGGAGAGAGAAAGGAACACCAAGTTCTTCCACCACTCCATGGTGCATCAACGCTACATCAATAGAATCACCCAACTAGAATATGCCCAGGGAAACCCCATTTTGGATCATGCAAGCATAGAAGGAGAAATGGTGAATTACTAGAAAGACCTCCTATTGGAACCCCCAAGGGAAAGAACGCTGGCTATAAGAAATACAACCAGGCACATCGCTTCCCTCATCACAAAGGAACAAAATGAAACACTGATGTGGTTGATCACACAAGAAGAAGTTGATCGATAGGCTAAAGAAGTGCCTCTGGGAAAATCTCTGGGGTTGAATGGATTTACAAAATATTTTTTTCACTATTGTTGGACGATGATCCGGGAAGTAGTCTGGAAACTAGTAGAGGAATTTCGAACATCTAGACAATTCCTCTCGGCCTTCAATGCAACTTTCCTCACATTAATCTGAAAGGAAGAGATGGTAACCTATCCAAATCAGTTTCGACCCATTTCTGACTACATTGTAATCTACAAAATTATCACGAAGATAATAGCTCTATGACTCAAACCGACGATTCCCTTCATCATATCCAAGTAATAATCATGCTATGTGGAGGGGCACTAGATCATAGACAGTGTCATCCTTGGGAATGAGGTAATACACAGACTCAAATCAACTCGTACACCAGGTATGCTCATCAAACTTGATGTCTCAAAACATTTTGACAGAATAAGTTTGCAACATATGCGCTCCCTCCTTAGGGATTATGGTTTTGATACAACTTAGATAGATTGGATCATGCAACTCACTTCCTCGGCCTTCTTCTCCATGATGGTTAATGGAGTTCCCTCCCAACCGTTCTCCCCCACCAGAGGCATCCGTCAGAGAGACCCCCTTTCCCATTTCCTTTTTTCCATAATGGTTGAAGTCGTAGGCTGATACATCAATACCTCAATCGAGGATGGTTCCCTTAAAGGAAAACCCCTTCACAATCTATAGCCAACAACCTCTAATAGTCAATTTGTGGATGACACCTTGCTAATGAATACCCCCACTGCCCATAAATTTAACAATCTTAAGACCATCCTCACAGAATTTGCAGAAGCTTCGGGAACCTCCCTAAACCGGGACAAGTCACAACTTTTCTTCTTCAATACCTCGTTGGTGGTACAAACCCACATCTCCAAACTTCTTGGTATCCCCAAGATCTCCCTTCCATCCAACTATCTTGATATCCCCCTCACGGGGGCAACAACTCATAACATATCTTGGGATAGCCTCCAGCTATCCATCTCTAATCGTCTAAATAACTGGACCTTTTTCTCTCTCAACCTTGCAACTCGTCTAGTGATTTTAAAATATGTTCTTCAAGCTCTACTGACCTACCTTTTTATAGCCTTGGAAACACCATAGTCAGTTATAAAAGCCATCAGAAACCTCCAACGAAATTTTCTTTGGAATGGTCACCACCCGGACAAAAAATGGGCTCTAGTAGGTTGGGATAAAATCTGTCGACCAAAATCAATACATGTACTGGCTCTAAGGGATCTAGGAAAGCTCAATCGCATAATGGGGGGAAAACTTTGGTGGTGTTGGCTCAAACACCCCACATAGATATGGTCTAAACTTTAGAGGGTCAAATATGCACCTATCACTAATGAGGATCTCCTCATCAGACTAAATGACCTTATTCAAGGATCCAATATATGGAATGTAGCTTGGTGCAATCAAACTCTCATATAGAAACATGCTTTTGGTAGATACAAAATGGAGAGTTGTCCTTATTCTAGCAAGACTTTTGGAAACAATTGCCACCTTTGCACTCAATGGAAGATCTATGCCTCCTACACTAGCAAATGCAATTCATGGGTACATTACATGTAAAGGACCTTTGGAAGGATAACTCGCAACAACATCCCTGACACATATGGAAGACTGATCCCCATGAACTCAACATACCAGAAGACAACAACACACAACCTTGGTGTGATTTGGACTCGCGGCAAAAGATTCACATCATTGAAGAACCATACATCCTCAGGTGGGGACACTCTCCAAAAGAAAAATTCTCGGTAAAATAATCCTACCACCTTCATGAAAATTACCCCATCCAACCAAAATTGCCCATCCGGGGTAAAATTTGGAATCCCAAATTCTGGATGAAAATCTCCATCTTCCTTTGGCTAATTTCTCGGAATCGCATACTCACCTGGGATAACCTTCCGAAGAGTGGATTTATGGGACCTTCAATATTCTTCCTCTATCGAAAACAGGAGGAAACAATGGAACACATCTTAAATCAATTCTCTCACAGTGGAGTAATATGGGACATGGAAACGAAAATAATGCATCGCTCCAATAGAAATAGAGCAAGTATTGTCAACACTATTGAAAACTGGGACTTAATCACCTTTCAAAGCCCAATTTTAGATCGCATCTGCAAATTACTCCCAGACTTCATAGTGTGGAAAATATTGAAAGAGTGAAACAAAAGAATATTCCACTCCCTTTCCTCTTCCCCCCTCACTACTTGGGAAAAGATCCTCACCATCATTTGGGAAACAATTAGAGATAAAACCTAGACATAGGATGATCTGCAATGAAATCCTTCAGAAATTCTCATCATCTGAGCAGGGTAATTGAACCTCCTTGAACACCCCCACTAAACTCCCCCTCATCCAACCAAAATGTCTTGCATACCCTTCTCTTGGTCCCCACCACCTCAAGTATTTTTCAAACTAAATTTCGATATCTCCTCGAAGGGCAATCTTAGACCAACAAGATTTGTGGTTGTACTCTGAGATAGGGCCAGAAAGATTCTACACATCACAGCTGGCCACCTAGGGATCAACAAAAAAAATGCAAAATAACTGTGGATTCTTATCAAGGGAATCAAAATACTTATTAGTCACAACATCCATCAACTCATTGTGGAAGGGGACTCCTAGGTGATAATCATTCTCGTCTCAAAAATCATCCATGGCTCCCGCCCTTGAAAAGTATCCCTAGGATGGAGACTTTTGGAGCTGTTGGAGGAATTCATATCCCTCCTACAATCCAAACTCACTCTAATCCATTCACATGTGAAAAGAGAATAAAACAAGATAGAATATCGTCTAGCTAATGAGGGAGTAGTTTCAGAGGAGGAGATGAGTCAAATGGATGCTCGAATATCCCCAGTTCCCCCCTTGTTTCTATGCCAATGTATGGATATATCCCGAAGTGATTTTCATCCCCTGTATGGGCTACCACTTTGATAACATGCAACCCATTCCATTTATTAAGTCTTTCGCCACCCTCTCCTTCATATCTTAGATGGTGGACAACATTCAATGCACTTCTTGAGAGGATGGACATTTCCCTTGCATAGGTTTAATGGAGCTCTTAGTGGGCCATGGAGGATGGAATATGATGGGTACGTGAGGCATGTGCAAGGTCACCTCAACTCCCTTGGTGCTCCTCCATTTCCTTCATTTTTGTTATGGCTCATTCCTCTTAGCTCAGATTCTGCATTCGTGCTTTGCTCCTTTCACTTTCCCAACTCTACACTTTCTCAAGCTAAGATCAGTCTGGTTTTCCCTAACCACAATGCCACCTGAGCATGGAAATCCTAATAGGGGACCTTCTTGGTATAGCTATGCATTCAGGAAGCGATGCCTCCACAAGCTTTCCAAGGCTTCTTTCAATGCATTGATTCGTTGTGATAAGGAGAAAACTTCTCCTACAATGGCCTAAATAGAGGAGGAAATTCCATAAGAACTAATTATGGTTCCTTCAGATTCCATCCTCTACAAAGTTTCGGACCCCCAAGACCGACCTAGCACCAGTATCCATGTTTCTACTGTAGCATGTGCCATGGAAGGGGCGACTTGTATAATCCATGAATAAATTCCTTTGGCTGACCACCCTTTTGAGCCTCCACCACCCACCTTTGTCGTGATCTGAGATTCACACTCTATTTTCTTTCTAGCGCTAGAACATCTGGAGATCATGTTTGAGATGTGAAGGGACATGATGGAGTAGCTCCATAGGCATACTTTACTTAACAACAGACTCGACATCCTATTTGAAGCGCTCTAGAGCTTGAAAATCCAACAACGTTGTAGAAATTTTAATACAAATTATGTATTTCCTGGATTCTCCTGATCTAATAATCATATGCCATTGTTAAATACATAATCGCTTCTACTAAAATTCTTGAGGAATTTAAAACACGATTGCCAATTGCAATATCAATAAGAGAGATCAATCACACATAACACAAACATTTTACTAGGAAAGCATAAAGCTAAAAACCTCACTATCATATATTGTGTATATATCATGGATCATTAAACAATATCATACAAAAATATAATCCAAGAGCTCTCAGTACAATATACAATTGTCTCACACTGTCATACAAAAATTAGCAAATGCATGTGCCAATTTACTGCCTCTAGACAACCTACCTCCTCTGTGCAATCCCTCCTGATCGAAATCCCTGTAATGAATGAATCCCTCTTGCCTAGGATGCGCATTCCTCATGGGCACATCCACTGTCTTTGGTTGCATGAGTGCACTCAGTAATGTCATAACTGATAGTCAAACTGTCCCTTTCACCTATTATCTCAACTTGGTCTCCACTGGACCTAACATGCATGTAGTTAATAGTGGTAAATCTTTAGTTGCATGTGAGATCACTAATATTGAATTAATTAATTCATTGATCTATCACTTGTGTAAGTTCAATTACAACTAGTACAACTAATATTAACTCACTTAATTGAGTTAAACTATTTTACAACTCACATAACTACACATATAACTATGTTACAACTTTGAAACTCTTAGTTACAACTAATTGGACTTGCATGTCTCACCAGTCAACCTTTGAACTCGAATTTCTTATAGCTAACTGATTTGCCACATCAGTTAACTATTTCCAAGTGCTCATTGAGAATAGATTAATATTTATTGTCCAACTATTATTAAGTGATAATAATAGTCAACATACATCTATAAATAAAATTCCCTCACCATCTATAAATAGAATTTGCTCATCATCTAAAAATAGACTTCCACCTAAAAATAGCATGAGGCCCCATCCTAGTGTAGGTGCATAATTTTCACTAGGATCTTCTTGTTGAATCTCAACAAGAGCTACCCAACCTCCATGCAACCGTACGTCTTCACTCCTCACAGTGACACTTAGGACAACGCTGGTTTTAATGGCTCCTTTGATGATTATTTCTTTAAGCTCTCTTCATTTATTTTGCAAAAAAATAGTGAATTTATGTATTCTTGTTCAGATTTCTTGTTTCATTTTCCGTCCATATTTTATGCTCCATATTATGTTCAGACTTCTTGTTGCATGTTCATACAGTTCTCTCTCAATAATATTATGCCACCTATTTTGGTTTCCAAATGTTTGGCGGAACAGGTGGGGGCCTTTTTATTTTTTTCCAACTAGAACATAAGGGTGCCATCTATTTTGATTTCCACTTGTTTGGAGGAACAAGTGGCAACCCCTTGAACATAATTTTATATGTACAAGAACAATTTTTTTTTAGTAAATAAACTTCTTTTTTACAGGAAAAAAAAACAATGTATAAATAATGGCATTGAAGTTAATTCTTTTTCTAGCGATCTAAAAAGGTGCTCCAAAATATTCAAATTTTGGTGTATCACTTATTGTGATAAATTATATGGAGGTTATCTGTTCTATAGAAAATTTTATGTTGGGGCCCTTATTTGAGGAGATCCAACTATTAACTTCTCATTTTGATCCTCTCTCTTTCCATCATGTCTAAGGGAAAGTAACTCTTTAGCTAATGGTTTATGTGAGGTTGGAATTTCACTCAATGTTGTTATTTTACATATTTGGGAGGTAGAGGATGCACAATTGTTTGGATATGATCAAATTTCCTTCCATTAACTATGCTCTAGTGACTAATGTTAATAATGGTAATGAGGGGTTATTGGCATGTTTTGATATTTTTGAGGTGAATATTCAAAGATGAATGAAGTAGGGGTTGCTTTGATAGATTTCTAATACTTAGACTTAAGTTGATATTATTTTATTGGATAAGTGTTAGAATGGTTTTGATCCTCATAATGATGGATGCATATGATCTGGTAAGGACATTTGTGAACTACTAATTATTTTTTAGGTTTATAAGCTCCCTTTTTATGATGCTGGGAAGGGGATGTACATGAATTTTGGCGAGATGATGGGTTGTTAGATGGAATATAGAACATGCTTATAAACATATGAGTATTCTGACTTTTTTTATTTAAATAAAGTTATAAAAAAATTGAGGAAAAATATTCTTTGATTATACCAATTTTTCTTTGATTATACCAACTTATATCCATATGAAATTCATATCTATTGAGTTCCTAGAAGGATAAAATTCCTAAATGTGAAAAACTTTTGTATAGTTAAAAACTTGAGGAAATGTTCAAGCGCTTCAAAGGATTTTATCTCTCTCAACGCTTGATAGATCTAAAGTTAAGATAGATCTAGGATGGTTTCAGCAATAATAAAACACATAAAAAGTTTACATGATCATCAATATTGTATATGTTTCATTTGAAATTTACTAAATATGTTTTAGATGATCGTGATCATTGTATATGTTTTAGATTAATTTAATCATTTGAACTTATTAAATATGATATATCATTATTGTATATGTTTTAGATGAATTTAATGATTTGAAATTTACTAAATATGATCTATAATTGGGAGAGTACTATTAAGAAGGTCAGTTCAAAAGATAAATTAGGATTAAGGTGAACAATAATAAAGGAACAATGTTCAATGATGAAGTATGTGAAGAGTAATAAAGTAATATGATGCATATAATAAAGTACACATATATTAAGTAATAACCAATTCCCATCTAAGTTCTTTAGCTTTACTTTTAGTCACACTTGCTAGCTCTCTCATATTTACATATAGATCATATGAGAAAGGAAGTTGATTTTGAATACCATTCAAAAATTTAACTGAAGATATTGCAATGAAGCTCATACTCTATCTCTCTTGCTTTCTACTATTAATAGTTGATTTCTCTAACCTCATATGTTCCTCACATTCTATTTACACTCCACTACATGATTTTGGTTTTAATGCATTTTGTGTGTGTGTGTGTGTGTGTGTATAAACAAACTGATGGTTTTAATATGAAAATACTAACATAGGAATCACATGCAAAAAAAAAAAAAAATGGACTTCAACTTAATTGAGAATCTCTTTTGCAACATCATAGTATGCATTTCAAAATTGGATTGTATTTTTTTATTGTTAAAATCTTTTTTATTGATAATTTGCACTATCTTGTTGATGAAATCAATGTACATAATCAATTTTTTTGGCATTGCTTGTTTCATTGTATTATCCCCTATTGTTTTTCATTAAGTTATTACTAAATTTTATGGAACTAATTGATTTCTCTAAATCATTTTTCAATTTATCCTCACTAAAATCAATGCACCCTATAGTTTTGAATTATGTTATTCTAGAAATTAATACAATTAATAGATTTATTTAAATTATTTTTCATTATATCATCATTGGAATCAAGACACCCTATTTTTGTGTGTTATATAATTCTTAATCAATGTAACTACTTGATGCATGTATATTATATCATTATAAAAAATAATGTTGATTTCTCTAAATCATTGTTCTAAGAAATGATGGCTTCTTTCTGTGCTATATATATATATATATATATATATATATATATATATATATATATTTCAATTATATTAGTCACTAAATCAAAACAATAGAATTCTCATTGAAAACTTTAATGCTTTCAAAGTTTCATAATTACAATTTGGTAATAAGTAATCTTGTTGATGAACTCAATGTACATAATCAATTTTTTTGGCATTGCTTGTTTCATTGTATTATTCCCTATTGTTTTTCATTAAGTTATTACTAAATTTTATGAAACTAATTGATTGCTCTAAATCATTTTTCAATTTATCCTCACTAAAATCAATGCACCCTATAGTTTTGAATTATGTTATTCTAGAAATTAATACAATTACTAGATTTATTTAAATTATTTTTCATTATATTATCATTGAAATCGAGACACCCTATTTTTGTGTGTTATATAATTCTTAATCATTGTAACTACTTGATGCATGTATATTATATCATTGTAAAAAATAATGTTGATTTTTGCAAATCATTGTTCTAAGAAATGATGGCTTCTTTATGTGCTTTATATATATTTCAAATTGTATTAGTCACTAAATCAAAACAATAGAATTCTCATTGAAAACTTTAATGCTTTCAAAGTTTCATAATTACAATTTGGTAATAAGTAATCATAATTGACAAATTTTTTTATATATTTACAAATTACAATTCCCAATACCCTCATAGATGAATAACTTACAATTTAACTTTAAAATTTAAAAAATTATCATTATTAATACAATGTTAAGTGGCTAAATTATGAAATATTCAATTTAAATAGCTAAATTACCAAATATTAGTAAATATATAATTATTTGAAAACAATTTATGACTTCCATAATCAAGAAAAGAAAAAGATTTACCATAACAACCCAAAAAAAATCATAATGGAAGGAATCATAGTGTACAACCGAATTCAAAGTGTTAATGAAATTTTAACTGATTTAATATTGACGATACATAACTATAAGTATTTCAAAGTTAATTTTTATGTTTATTATATTGATTAGAATAAGAATTTGATCCAATATAATAATTATATTATATTATAATAAAATGTATTTTTTCAACAAAATTTATTGGAAATTATTTTGAAATTATTATTTTAAATTTAAATTTAAATTTAAATAAAATGTTAATAAACATTTTAATATAAATGAAATTATGAATACATAAAGATATTTATTTCATTAATATAAATTCCAAACTTTAAAAACTATTTATAATAAAAAAATTATATATAAAACTTATTTATTTCATTTACTATAAATTCCAAACTTTAAAACCTATTTATAAATTTAAATAAAATGTTAATAAACATTTTAATATAAATGAAATTATGAATAGATAAAGATATTTATTTCATTAATATAAATTCCAAACTTTAAAAACTATTTATAATAAAAAAATTATATATATATAACTTATTTATTTCATTTACTATAAATTCCAAACTTTAAAACCTATTTAAAACTTTAAAAAATTATATATATATATATATATATATATATATATATATATATATATATATATATATATATATATATATTTTTTTTTTTTTTTTTTTT
>ML780101.1:239478-255480 GCA_009831015.1 Picea engelmannii
ACCCTGATTATTCAACCAAGATCCTACATCCTTCTATACCTCTTCATGGTAATTGGGAAATAAACAAAAATGTGTGTGTGATTCTCCTCTACCACTCTTCAAAAAAAGTAGATGCTTGGCCCCTGTATCTGGAACTTCCAAAATGAGTCATATGTGATCACTTTGATTTTAAATGATAACAACATAAAAATTCTCATTTCAAAGGATACTTTACTTTCCAAATACATTTCCACTGCCACTATGAAACTAAATTTTCATCCTTCATTAAATCTTGATAGGGCATCCAATCCGCATAGTTTCCTTCAACTTTATTGACAACCCAAACTAGTCAATCTAAATATCCCCTAATCCGTGTGTGATAATGTGTTACTTCATTTATGAATTATTCCCATTCTCGTCCTCATAATCCCTGCAAATTTAATGTTCTAGCTGGAAACCATCCCTGAGATTACATATCGATAGTTGCTTCATCCACAAATTGTGAGATATTCTAGAAGTCCTACTCCCTAAAATGAAATATAAGTTCTCGATAAAGAAATATATTTCTTGTATATCCCATCATTGCATCCTAAACAACACGCACTGATCTACCAATCCCCACCTTCCATGCTAGAAAATAATCAATAATAGGAAAATTGGATACAAGAGACTTTAAATGTCAAGAGCCACCTTTAAATACATCTACGTCTCTTCAAATCGAGTCTATTATGGAGATCGTACCCATCTATTTCCTATGAAAAATTCACCTCCAAATACTATCCTTCATCAATAGGTTCCAAGTGGACTTGGCCACCCCGCACCCCATTTATTTTTTGGCTTTGAAATATATCGCTAACTTGTCCAATATAACATTTGTATTCCTTCCCCCACCACAAAAAGTTAAAAGAGAGACACCATATTTTTTCCAACACCCCCTTAGGAATGGAGGACGGAGTATGCCAATACATCGGTATCACCTCGATTACTTTTTAACTAGAATGAGCCTTCCCCTATGGGAAATCCACCTATGACACCATAGATTTATCCTATGTTAAATATGTGCAATTAACCATCACTAATATTGTTTTCAATAAGATTTTGACTTCATCTTAAATCCATGATACTTTAAAACTTCTTTTAGATCAACAACATTATATTAGAAAGTGTCTTGTAGCACCCATTTCACTCCTTTGAAAACTTATTTAAAATAACAAGTCAAATTATCTTCACTTACTCCATGCTTATAGCCTTGTAAATCAGATGTAATAGGTCAGTAATTTTCCTTCCTTCACTCACATACCCATTGGGAAATAACATAACATAATCTAGAAATAAAAAATGTGGTACATTGATGCCAACACCAAAATGAAACCCTTGTAATGTCTTTGATTATTTGGAATCCAAAATTATCCTAGTAAAACCTTCCATGACTAGTAGAAATAAATAAGGCGAGAGTGGGAATCCCTGTCATAACCCTCTCATCAGAGTAAAAATGGATTCAAGGTGGATCCATTCATAATAACTACATATGAAACTCACACGACACATCCCATAATTGAGTTAACCACCAAAGAGAGAAGTTGACATGAATTAGAAGTAATATAAGGTAGAGCCACTAGGTTTGATCATAGGATTTTGAAATATAGAGCTTAATAAGGAAGATTCAAGAATTTTTAATTTTGATTGTGTGTAACTAATCATGTGTTTCACCCACAACATCATTTATTAGTTGACCTTCAAAAAAACTAAATTGCTCTGGAGAAATAGTAGCTGATAGCAATGGATTAAGTCGGTCATCGACGATCTTCGCAATAATATTATACACACATTTACATAATGTTATAGGAAAAAAATATCCAAAATTGTTTGGTTTTTCCACCTTGGAGATCAATGCAATGAATGTAAAATTGAAGGAGGGAAAACAATGACCTGACCTCCTAACTTCTTCCACTACTTGTAATAATCCTCCCTCAAAAGGTCGAAAAAAAATAGAAAAAAAATGAATTGTCCAACTGTGAGGACCATGGATTCTATCCTTTTTTTATTTGGACATCACCTACTCCAATTATTCTAATGTGGTGGCTTCAAAAAGTATGTTATTTTCTTCTTCTGTCACCATTTCAGGAATGTAATAAAAAACTTTCACAACCTCAATGATATGTACCTTTGGTTGGCATCCATGATTGATGACACGACAATCTCAATCTCATTGACCTTATTTGGCCGCAACATCTATTCAAATACCTTAACCTCTAGGGTCAAGCTCTCATAATTCAAGTTCTTCTTCAAATCATTTGAATTGTCATCGTTGGAAGCTTCGATATTGTTCTGGTTTGTGGTAGAGGTGTGAATGGGAGAATCAATTATAATGTCATCAATATCAATTAATTCCTCTAATCATACGCAACAATGGTCTTCATATGATGACTTCATGCCTTTTGGGAGAATTTCATTCAACAACTCAGTTTGGTCGAAGTCGAAGATTGAAACACACATGTCTGCTATCTCATTCTCGGCATATCTCGACCCATATTTAGATTTTTTTTTTATTACTTAATTATTTCTTCACGCCCTCCTCCAACATAAGCAGGTTCATAGTTCTGTCGATCATTATTATTGTTGTTTGGATGAATAAGATAATCTGCAATCGATATAGTAGATCAATATAAATATTTTACATTTGTTCTAATTAATTTTCCATTAGAAGGATGGTGCACCCACCCTTCCCTCCTGGGGATTCTGCAACCTCCCATTCTTGGATATTCAGACACCTTGAACCAAATTGGATCTTTGGGCCTTCAACAAACTCTGGACAATCGATACAGGCATGTACCTCTGATGTTACCTACAGGTCTAGGTTACCCACGATGTTTCTCTTCGGCAATTGGAAACACCAGCCTTGCGAGTGCTAGCCCCATGCTAGACTCTTTCACTTATGTGACCATGGGATATAACCTCAGGCCAATCCCTTCACAACTTCAGGCTTCATAAATACCGTGACCTTTGCCCTTATATCCTTTTGAAACACTTTTCTCCAAATTCGTTAACCTTTGCCGTGTGTCCCCCTGGATCTGACGGTCTAGCTATACTTCGGGTTTTGCGACTTCACAAAATTTCACCTACTCCACTTTCAACTTCTCCAGACCTCTATCTCCTGGATTTTCTAATCCACCGCCACATGTCTCATCGCAGGCAACGGTTAGGATCTCTTTGTGACTTTGTCGATATCGCTCCTCAACACATTAAACACTGTGAATTATGAAGTGCCAAAATTCTTCACGGATAACCCCCGTTCAATGTTCCCATATCTGATGGTATGGAATGATCTCGGTCCCTCCTGGAAGGATCTTTCTCCTCAATTTTGGGAAACCTTAAAGGACTCCTCCCTTTGAATATTTCTCGTCGCTCTCCCTCCTGATCTTTTTCTATAAAATGTTTGCCTCTTCAGAGTACTCTCTTCAACAGTCAATCGAATTTCAGCATGTGCAGACCTTGCAACAGGTCTTCCTCCATAACTTATCTTCTCTGTGTACGGTTTTTGCTACTCCTCCTAAGCTTCCGAATCCAAATATTTTTTCGCGCACTCCTTGCGGACAATGTGCACTCTCTGTATGCAAAGCTCCAAGTTACCTTCCTTGGAATTATTTCTCCCCAACACTCTAGAATTTTCAAAACGATTTGTCGATGCTTCGCCAAGTATCAACTCTGCACATAGCTTCAAGCTATCTCCCCGAAAATTTATGACTCAAAGAAAACTCTGCCACGCACACCTTACAGTCACTATGCACTCCTTGCACATATAAGTTAACGCTATATCTTCTAATCTTATGAGTCGATATAGACTCTGTCAATGCACACCTTGTAGACACTATGCACACTTGCACTTGCTCTTGGAAGAGAAACAATTGAAACTTATCTAAATATTCACAGATGCATACATTCAACCATGTAAATGCATCCATAAACACAAGAAAAATAAATAACAAAGAATTTCAAATAAACAAAAAGTCTACCATTCATTCTTTTAGATAGACACCGTAACACTAGACATTTGGGACAATGCTCCTCTATTATACTCATTCAACTGAAAACATACATGTGCTCATACACTCTGATAAGCGTCAACAACTTCTACAACAACTATCAACAACCTATACAATAGATTCAGCCGTCTTATTTGGGAAACAATACGAAGATTTATACAAGAGGGGATCTTCGACTCTTTCCCTCCAACTACTCTAGGGTTATCCCATCAGATTAAAAGAATTCAACTACTTAGGATTTATAATAGTAAATATGTGTGGCAGACAGATAAGATCAAACACATCAAATCTATATTGTGTGTGGCTTCATTAAAAGAAAATACACTCTCCAATGATCTCATGCGATTAGCGAGCTCCACAACATTAAATATGTTCATAAATTACAATCCTTTCAAAATATTTTTGTGATATTTCACTCTGAATTTAAAATTCACTTCATAATGTGCATTATGTGATTTGTTTTCCTCCACTTGTGATTTGCTGCCGATGCTCCTCCATCATATTCCTCTGGCTGAAAAATTCATGGACTCATGCCCATGATCTCCTGCACTGACTTTCCATGCTTCTGGATATCCTCTTCATTTACCCAACTGACATATTCTATTGGGAATCCTTTCCATTTTACCTAATACTCAAAATATGTGCGCCTTCTAGGCTTCTTACCAATTCACTAATCTATGATCTTCTCCATCTGTTGCTTCTCTCCTACAGACATCTGTTCTTTCCATTGAATCTTTTTATGATCTTCTAATCCTCTGGTTCCATATTCCCTGTAAGGATACAAGTCTTCAATGTTGAATATGGGTGATATACCCACACCTTGTGGCGGCTCTATCTCATAAGCATTCACATCAAATCTTCTTAGGATTTTGCATGGTCCTATCTTTTTCATCTTCAATTTGATATATGTTCCTCTTTGGAACCTCTCCTTCCTAATATGTGCTATAACTTGATCTCCAACTTCAAATTGAATTTTCCTCCTATGTTGATTAGCTCTACGTTGATATTCATAGTTTCTCCTTCGCAACTGCTCTTTGATATGATTCTGAAGCTCCTACATTTCTACAACAAAATCTTCGGCTCCAACGTTCCTGAATTCATTCAGCTCCATATATCTTAACTCTGAAACTCCCCTCAGATTCATTCCATATACTATCTTAAATGGACTCTTTTCAGTACTTCTGTTTACTGAGTCATTAAATGCAAACTCGACTTGTGCTAGAATCAAATCCCACTGGTTGTGATTTTTAGTGACCAAACTTCTCAGTAAATCTCCTAAACTTTGGTTCACCACCTTAGTCTATCCATCCATTTGAGGGTGATATGCAAAAATAAAGGATATTTATGTTCCCGACTTCTTCCACAACGTTCTCCATAAATAACAAACAAATTTGGTATCTATGTCTCAGACAATACTCTTGGGAAATCCATGAAGTCTCACAACTTCCTTGAAAAACAAGTTAGCAATGTGGGTTGCATCACTAGTCTTATGGCATGGGATAAAGTGTGCCATCCTTGAAAATATGTTAACTACCACAAATATGGAATCACTTCCTCTTTGTGTTTTTGGCAATCCCAACACCAAATCCATGGTTATTGCATCCCAAGGTCTCTCTGGAATAGGAAATAGTTGATACAACCTAGTATTTTGTCTCTTCCCCTTTGCATACTGGCAAATTATCCTCTCATTGAGCACTTTCGTATGCACAACTAGCGAACCTTGAACAACAACCCATCCTAAATCAAATATTTGACCCACTGTCTTATGTCTCTAAGCACAAGATTTTCACATGCTGCATATGTCTCTTTGAAATCTAGATCATCACAATACATTTCCTTAAGGTGTTCAAACCCTAAGGTTTTCACTTGAAATTATTGCAAAATTAGACATCTCCTACTCAATGCATCAAAAACTTTGTTAGCATTACCAGAAATATCTTTAATGACAAAAGTGAAATTTTTCATAAACTCTATCCACTTAGCATGTCTCTGAATTAACTTCTCCTGTCTCGTTATGAATTGCAAATCCTAATTATCGTTGTACAAATCAAACTCTTTTGGTATAAGATAATGCCTCCATTTCTTCAAGGCTTGAATTATGGCGTAAAACTCTTTATTGTATGTGGTGTATTTTCTATTAGTATCATTCAAATTCTCACTAAAATATGCAACAAGCCTATTATCTTGGCTCAATACCGCTTCAATTGCATCTGCACTCGCATCACATCTCACTTGAAATGTCTTCTCGAAATCTGGTAAGACCAGAATCCGTTGTTTTTTTATCTTGTCCTTCAATATATTGAATATTTTCTCAGCCTCTTCTTTCCATTTGAAAGACTTATGTATTTTCTTCACTGTATCCATCATTTGCACACTGATCTCATTGAAATTTTTGATTAGCTTCCTATAGAAACTCACTAATCCATGGAATCTTCTCACCTCAAATATACTCCTTGGGTGACGAGCATTCTATGATTTCTCTCACCTTCTCAGGATCCATCTTCAATTGAATCATTTGAAGAGATCACAAAACCCAAATAAATGAGTTTTATCTTCATAAAAGAGGACTTCTTTAAATTTATCAGCAACTTCTCCCGCTGCAATATCCTCATTAATAATTTTAAGTGCCTTAGATTCTCTTCTTTAGTTTTACTGAAGACTAGTATATCATCCAGATATATGATCACAAACTTACCAATAAAATCTTTCAACACTTCATTCATCAATGTCATAAAAGTACTCAGGGAATTTGTTAAGCCAAATGACATAAAAATCCATTCATACAATCCCTCATTTGTCTTGAAGGTTGTTTTCCCCTCATCATTATCAATTATCACCTTGCATACTCTGTCTTTAGTCTTGTAAGCTGTCCTGGACAAATTGTTCCTCTACACTAGCTTTTCAACTTCTGGCTTTGGCTTTAAGAGAACCTTCTTCATCATTAGATATCTCCCATCTTATGCACCTTCTACTTCAACATCTCTCTTCTGTGCTTCCTAAATGTGAGCTTCACCTCCTTCTTTCTTCCTCCCGGGAAATTCCCAAAACATGTGTCTTGTATTTCCATAGGCATAACAATTCACTTCTCCTCCTTTGCCTCTTACTCTTCCTCTAGGAAAATATTTTCTACCACCACTCTATCTCCCTCAGTAACTTCCTCCTCTTTCAGAGTGACTATGTGGTTTCTCAGTCTCACCTTTGGGCTTATGTGCCTTGTCATGGGAAATTCCCTTGCCTCTTTTTAAACTTATACCTTGGCTTTGTTGACTCTGCTTTCTAGCCAACTTCTCTTCTTCTTTCAGGGCAATATGATAAGCATCCTCCACTGTCCTTACTTTCATCATGTTGATTTCATCCTGGATTTCATATGTTCGGTTGTTTATATATCTGGAAACTTTCTCCTCGTCTCTCTCTCTCTGGCCAACCCTGATGTTTAGTTTATAGAAATCCTATGTGTACTCCTTCACAATCATTCCATTATATATCAGGTTCTGTAATCTCCTTAACAGATTTATCTGATAGTCCTTGGGTATCAATTTATCCTTTATCTTGACTACCATTCTATCCCAACTATTAATCTTTTGCTTTCCTTTGCATCTCCTGTCATCTTGCACTTCATCCCACCATAGTGTTGCATGTCCTTTTAACCTAGTGACAACACGTTTCACCTTTTTCTCCTCATCTATGTCTTCATATTCGAAACACTTGTCCATTTCTTGTATCCAATCAAGCAATTCTTCAACGTACAAATTACCTTCATACATTAGGATGTCTATATTTTCTCTAGCTCCCAACTTGACAACTGATCTCAACAAGAGTTCTTCCATAGCATCCTCTGCTACAACTTCTTAAAATTCCACTTCTTCATTCTCTACATGATTGATGTCTCCATCATCAAGTGCTCTCCTTTGCGTTGTTTCCATGGCATCCAATCTTTCTCTGAGTTATCACACATCCCTTTTCATAGATCTATTTGCTATAGGTGGCTTCATACGTCTCCTAGGAGGCATTGTGTTGATGTATCTGATACCACTCGATGATATTAGGATACTTCTTTTTCTCCTCTCCTCTACCTGAAAACAAATTTAGCCTATGATACCAATTGGTTCAAGCCCGCTTCCCTCCTGGGGATTCTGTGACCTCCCGGTCTTGGATATTCAAACTTGTTGAATTTAATTGTCTCTTAGGGCCTTCAACAGACCGTGAACAATCAATACACACATGTCCCTCTGATGTTACCTGTAGGTCTAGTTTACCTACGACGCTGCTCTTCGACGAGTGGAAAAACCATCCTTGCGAGTGTTAGCCCCACGCTAGAATATTTCTCTCATGTGACCACGGGATATAATCTCAGGCCAACCCCTTCACAATTTCGAGCTTTGGAAATATCATGACGTCCACCCTGGTCTCCTTCTGAAACACTTTTCTCTAAATTCACGGACCTCTGTCGCGTGTCCCTCTAGATCTAATGGGTCAGATGTACTTCGGGTTTCACAAATTTGCAAAATTTCACCTACTCCACATGAAAATTCTCCGGACTTCTATCTCCTATGTTTTATAATCCACTTCCACGTGTCTCCTTGCATCCAACGGTTAGGATCCCTTTGCAACTTCATGACTTCAACGATGCTACTCCTCAACACGCTAAACACCTTGAATTTCGAAGTGATGAAATGATTCATGGCTAACCCCCGTGAAATGTTCCCAGATCTGATGGTCTGGAATGATCTCGGTCCCTCCGGAACGGATCTTTCTTGTTAACTTTGGAAAACCTTAAAGGACTCCTCCCTTTGAATATTTCTCGCCACTCTCCCTCCTGAGCTTTTTCTCTCGAACATTTCCTTCTTCAGAGTACTCTCTTTGTCTCTCAGTCAAATTTCATCATATGCATGCCTTGCAACATGTCTTCCTCCATAACTTAGCTTCTCTGTGGATTTATTTTTATACTCCTCCTGAGCTTCTGAATCCAAAGATTCTGTCGCGCACTCCTTGCAGACAATGTTCACTCTCTGTATGCAAAGTTCCAAGTTACCTTCCTTGGACTTTCTTCTCCCCAACACTCTAGACTTCTCAGAACGATTTCTCAATCCTTTTCCAAGTATCGACTCTGCACACACATTCAAGCTATCTCCCGAGAACTTTTCGAGTTTATCACACACACCTTGCAGACACTATGCACTCTTTGCACATACAATTTCACGTTATCTCTTATGAGCTTATGAGTCGAAATAGACTCTGTCAATGCACACCTTGCGGACACTATGCACACTTACACTTTCTCGTAGAAGAGAAACAATTAAAACTTATCTAAATATTCATAGATTCATACATTCAACCATGTAAATTCATCCATAAACAAAAGAGCAAGAAATAACATAGAATTTCAAGTAAACAGAAAGTCTACCATTCATTCATTCATTCAGATAGACACCGTAACACCAGACATTTAGGACAATGCTCCTCTATTATATTCATTCAAATGAAAATATACATGTGCTCATACACCCTAATAAGATTTAACAACTTCTACAACAACTATCAACAACCTATACAATAGATTAAACCTCCTAATTTAGACAACAATATAAAGATTTATACAAGAGGGGCTCTATGATACTTTCCCTCCAACTAATCTAAGGCTATCCTATCAAATTAAAAGCATTCAACTACTTAGCATTTATTATAATAAATATGTGTGACAGACATATAAAATCAAACACATCGATTATGTACTACACGTGGCTTCATTAAAATAAAATAAACTCTCCAATGATCTCATGCAATCATCCATCTCCACAACATTAAAGATGTTCATAAATTACAACCCTTTCAAAATATTTTCGTGATATACCACTTTAAATTTAAAATTCACTTCAAAATGTGTGTTAGCCGCTTAGTTGTCCTCTACTCGTGCTTTGTTGGTGATCCTCCTGCATCAAAGGCCAAGAAGTAGAACTAGAAAACGGCATCGAGGCTGAGGAATTCATATTACCATTTAGACAGTCGGCGCTGTAGTGTTTGGGTTGGAGTTCAATGTGATCCTAACATTGCATTGAATATCTTCCTTGTCTTTCTTCTTCTCGAGCTTGACCTTGAAACTGAGTTTGTGCATATGTTGGTCGAGGTGGAGCACTGAAAATATCACAGTAATTTCTTCCTGTGCTCGGGAACTGAGTTTGTGCATATGTTGGCGGAGGTGGAGCCCTGAAAATATCACAGTAATTTCTTCCTGTGCTGGGGAAAATGGGAAACACAGAGGCATCATGAGATGAATACTTATAAGAATGGGTTTGTTATATCAATGCATCCCTCATAGCTATCTCCATCTCATTTCCACTCTCCATTACATCGTTGTCTTTCAAAGATGATATCCCAAATTCATCCACTGACTCAAACGGCCTGTAACTTCCTTGTGTAAGAACATCACTAATAGAAGGGTAGTTGGCGTGAGCATCCTTCATGTTTTGCTGCAACGATGTTGATCATAATTTTCATCTGGAACAGAAAAGAAAGCAGAAACGAATGACTCAGAATTAGAACTAGAACAAGACGCTAAGATATTATGTTGTTGCACAAGCAACGGTTGAGCATCCAGTGCCCATTGAGATTGAGATGCATATAATTGATTTTGGTTGCTGCTACAACTCGCTAAGCCTGTAATACTTCTGGTACTGGTCGTCTTCTGTGTTTGTGGGTGCATTATTATTAGTTTTTGATCATGAGCACTAGCAGTATAGCCGACAATAGCCAACTCCTTGCTCTTCTTAATTTTCTTCTTCTTGTTGCTGCACTTTTGATTATCGTTTGATCTAGCCAGTGATCTCTTGCTGGCAACACCCATATAAGACCTACTGAACAGGGTAAATGTTCGGTTGCATGTTTTACACTCATATTGCGGCTGCAATATTTTGGAAATGGATGCGTTATCAATGTATATGAATGTGCAGTTATGATTAAAATCGCCTAATGGACAAATAGGCTTATAATTTCTGCAATGTGTTTTAATATCTTCCTGTATGGTTTCATCAAGTTGAGAGAAAGTGCTATCATTTGGAAGAATTCTGTAACATTCTATGATATACCTTAGCTTCTTTTGTTGGTGATCATGAATGATATTGATTTCATTTCGTCTTACCTCGGTAATAGCAGCACTGGATAGCTCCATCACTCCAACTTTGACAACTTTATCAGACGCGGCAGGTGATTTATTGATTGATGTAATGCTGCAGTGTATTACATTGCCCAGCACTGTTTATCTCCTTGTAGCTTTTCCTCTGGTTCTCCTTTCTCTAATGCCAAAACTAAAATCTCCAAACTCTTAAGCTTCAGCTCTGAAAAGCATAACAAACCCCCAAAAAATCCAAGGAAGATTCCATATTAACTTTGGGATTGTTAACCTGCTTTTGATGTAGCCTTCTTCCCACATCAAAAAATCCCGCTAAAAGGCCACTTTACTTTTCAAAACTTAGAGCAGAGCGGAAAGAGGCGAGCGACAAGTTAACCATAGGTGGAAACAGTCACCGTGGAAGCGGAGTTGGGCGAGTGACGAGTTAATGATCGACGGGATGGTCCAAGTCAAGATATCCATGTAATTACAGTTTACAAATTATGGTTTATCTTGTTTGCATGCATGTTTACAAATTAGGGTTTATCTTGTTTGCATGCATGTTTTTTTAAGAATATCCTATTAACTTACTTATCTTAATTTTTTAGAGCAACTCAATCATACGGAAGAAGCAATCCTAATTAAACTTTGTGTAGGTATTTAAAGTTGTATTTTAATTTATTTTTGTAAATTAGGAAGGAGGATGTTTGTTTTACCCTCAATGCTTTTGAATATAAATTTAAAATATATAATAAAATATAATTTTTTAAATTGAAAAAATATATTGAAATTTTTATGTGAGTGTTATATAGCAAACTAAATAAATTTAATAAGTGAAATCTTGTGTAAATCTTAAAATTTGTATATAAATTTAAAAAAATAATAAAATATATATAATAAAATGAAAAATTTTAAATTAAGTAAATATATTGAAAAAGTTTCAATTAAAATAAATTTAATAAGTGAAATCTTGTGTAAATCTTAAAATTTGTATATAAATTTAAAAAAAAATAAAATATATATAATAAAATGAAAAATTTTAAATTAAGTAAATATATTGAAAAAGTTTCAATTAATTTTAAGAAAAAAAATTAGAAATGTGGTTTATGGGAAAAAAAAAATCTACATTGGTATACTGTGACTAAAGCATACAGAGTTTCATTTAAATATGTATATGATCGCAATTTATTATAAGAAATAAAATATTTAGATTTGAATTGTATTAAATTTAGAAATGATTTCATATTTCGAATCAAATTATCACGCTCCACTCAYAACATTGAAATTATCACTACTTAATTTTGGTTCCTCTAAATCCCTTTAAAATACTTTTAAACACATAATAAACGAACATCAAAAAATAAGTTTAAAATACTTTTAAACACATAATAAACGAACAACAAAATATAAGTTTTCTAAAAAGAGAAAAACAAGTTTAGATAGATTTTAAATTTATCCATGAAAATATGATGCCAATTAATTTCTATGTAATTTACTCACCAGAAAATAATGGACGTGACTTCAGAAAATAATGGTATTAGAGTTGGTTGGTGTTCCTTCATTTGGTATTAGAGTTGGTTGGTGTTCCTTCATTTGGTATTAAAGTTGGTTGGTATTTTAGGATAATCAGGTCAAACTCTATTTCCTTGCTCATTCCAGAATTTAATGGAAGTGATTATGATTATTGGTGCATCGATATGATGACCTTTTTGATAAGGAAAKATCTATGGGAGATTGTGGAAATGGGTTATGCAAAGCCAKGAGATTGGACCACTCTAAATGATARAGTAGCTAAGAAGGAATTTAGAAAGAAGAATGCTCAAGCTTTATTTCATATTCAAATTRCTCTTGATAAAATCCTCTTTCCAAGAATTGTAGGTGCCAAGCGAGTGATAAAGTCAAAGTTGTCAAGCTACAGACATTGAAAAGAGAATTTGAGAATTTGAAGATGCAAGAAGATGAAAATGTAAGTGATTATTGTGTGAGAGTAAAATATGTAGTCAATAAGATGGCTACTCTTGAGAAATTGTGGACAAAGAGGTTGTGATTAAAAAGGTGTTGAGGTCTCTAGCACTAAGGTGGAACCATGTTTCCAAAATCATTGAAGAAATAAAGGATTTGGCTGTTGTTTAGTTTGATCACCTAGTTCCATCTCTTAGGTCTCAAGAATAAAGATTGACATATTCATTTGGAGAAAGTGGCGAGAAAGATTTTTCTTCAAAGTTGCAAATTACAAAGAATTAAGATGCCAACACTAGCATCAAAAGCAACGAAAGCCACGGTAGAGGTCAAAAATCATAATTATCCAAGAGGAAGAGGTGGTTGAAGAGGAAGAGGCAGAGGCAGATTTGATAAAAGAAATATGAGTGTTATTATTGTAAAAGGAACGGTCACCTTGAAAGGGATTGTAGATTAAAAGAAGGTAATAATAACAAAGTTGTTAATTATGATCAAGAAGTTCACGAGGCCTCTTGAAAAAATTTGTTTTATCTTATGAAAAAGCTAAAAATGGCACTAAAGATATTTGGTATTTAATTCTAGGGTGTTCTAACCACATGTCAAGAAATAAGGAGCTTTTTTCTACAATGGATGAGAGTTTCAAATCAAGGAAGGTATGAAAAGGGTTAAATAAATTTATTACACTCCACAATTAAAGCGTAATTTATTGAGTGTTGGCCAATTGTGTGAAAAAATTAGAAGGTGGTGTTTGAAAATCAACAATGTACAATTTATGATAAGAATCAAGGAAATAGGGTGGTTACAATTGTGCCTATGTCAAATAATTGAATGTTCCCATTAATGTTTGGAGAACATAACAACCATCTTGCCAATATGGCATATGAGGAAAAAAGTTGGTTGTGGAATCTAAGGTATGGGCATTTGAATTTTCATAGTTTGAAGGTTATAACATCAAAAGAACTACTTTATGGTTTTCCTAAGATTGAAGAACAGAAGGAGATTTGTGAAGGATGTGCTAAATGAAAACATGCAAGAGAGAAATTTTCAAAAGGAAGTGCATGGAGGACCCATTATCCACTTCAATTAGTTCACTGAGACATTTATTGTCCTATGCAGACAAAGTGTTTGGGTAAGTCATCATATTTTATTACTTTTATTGTTCATTACTCATACAGGTATTGGGTTTATTTTTCGAAGACTAAGGATGAAGCCTTTTATACATTCAAGAGGTTTAAAGCCCTTGTGGGAAATTAAAGAGGTTGAAAATCAAATTCTTAGGGATTGATGGTTGAGGAAAATTTTGTTCAAAAGTTTTTAAGAAATATTGTGATATGAATGGCATCAAAATACAACTCACCATTGCTTACAAAACTAAAAAAAATGAAGTAGTAGAGAGGAAAAATCATACAGTGGTGGAAATGGCAAGAAGTATGTTACAAACCAAGGGAATAAGTAATTATTTTCGGGGTGATACAATTTCTACATTGTATATATTCTCAATCGATGCCCCACAAGTGCACTTGATATGATGACGCCATATGAAACCTGGTATGAGAAAAACCCTAATGTTAATCATTTCAGAGTCTTTGGTTTTGTAGCCTATGTCCATGAAGTTGATCAAAATATTATCTCCTTCTTGCAGAAATTCCATCTTTTATCGTAGTGAAGAGGACAAACCTCGTCGACAATACTAGTCTGTGTTTAGAGAGAGCATCTATCATTTTATTCAATTCTATGACAATATGAAAAATCCTAAAGGAATTGTATGCACCTAAAAGTTCCTTCAAATGGTCATCAATAATTTGTAAATATATGTTAAGTAATTGTTGATTTCCTTGCATCTAGTTTATCACCAAGGATGAATGTCCACAAATGTGTAAATTATTGACACCTAAGTTTGAGGTTAATTTGAGCAGCATCTCTAAAGAAATAAATTTATCCATATTATTTTACCCCCTTCCGCTATTTTCTTTGAATATGGTGTAGTGAGCATCAGAAAAAAATAATGAACCACACAATCCACAGACCTATTCCTATCTCTAATAGTGACCATCAAAAAGACTCGAGGAAGTACTTTTTCGATCAATAATTTCCCAGTCACTCTCATAATTTTATGCCTCGGATCTTCTTTATATAACTAAAAGAGTGATTGGATTTCAGAAAAAAAATTAAAATTATTCACCTACCCATCCCTTAAAAGACAAGCATTTTCCGTTATCCATATTCTTGAAGAAATCAAGGATGGAAGGTAGCGAATCTTCTGCAAGTTCAACCACACAAACCAAGGACACAAGCAATTTTCAATTGAATTCCCAATCCATTAACCCTGATTATTCAACCAAGATCCTACATCCTTCTATACCTCTTCATGGTAATTGGGAAATAAACAAAAATGTGTGTGTGATTCTCGTCTACCACTCTTAAATAAAAGTAGATCCTTGGCCCCTGTATCTGGAACTTCCAAAAGGAGTCATATGTGATCACTTTGATTGTAAATGATAACAACATAAAAATTCTCATTTCAAAGGATACTTTACTTTCCAAATACATTTCCACTGCCACTATGAAACTAAATTTTCATCCTTCATTAAAGCTTGATAGGGCATGCAATCCGCATAGTTTCCTTCAACTTTATTGACAACCCAAACTAGTCAGTATAAATCTCCCCTAATCCTTGTGTGATAATGTATTACTTCATTTATGAATTATTCCCATTCTCATGCTCATAATCCCTACAAATTTAATGTTCTAGCTGGAAACCATCCCTGAGACGACATATCGATAGTTGCTTCATCCACAAATTGTGAGATATTCTAGAAGTCCTACTCCCTAAAATGAAATATAAGTTCTCGATAAAGAAATATATTTCTTGTATATCCCATCATTGCATCCTAAACAACACGCACTGATGTACCA
>ML780101.1:266617-282649 GCA_009831015.1 Picea engelmannii
TTAAAATAAAACAATATATAGAAAACTAATTTGTTGGATAATTGTACTTAATATCATAACTCTTTTAAAAAGTTGTTGGATAATTGTAATTAACAAACCTAGATAATTAATATCTGAGCCTATTTTAATATCATGGCTTATGTTCCCGCATGGGGTGACAAGTGGCGAAGGCGCGCCAACTGGCTTTCCACTCAGTCGGGGTTTAAATGCTGGAGGCCGTCACAATAGCACCCGCATTACGGATGCAGGACAACCATAACAGCAGCTCTGTAATGGGAGGACTCCTCCCGCGAGTGAACATTTACGAGATCGGCAAGCGCGATGTTAAAGGCGGTCATGGGTATTTGCAGTCTGATTATTCGTTTTCTCTTGCTCCGGTCTCGACTCTGCTCTACGTTTGGATATTCTGGTGTAGCTTTTCGCTCCTTGCGCCCTGGTTCACCATCCTCTCGTGGAGCATTGAAGTGTGTCCTTCTACTTGTGCTCTCAATTGGATTCCGCCCTCGTCCCAGCCTGTGTGTAATTCCTGGAGAGTGCTCTGCAACATGACAAGGAAACGAGGAACGCCTCGCCGCGACTCTGCTTGGTACGCCTGCAAGGAGCAACGACAGCGCAGAGAGAAACTCGAACATGCTCTGGTCATGGCTACTTCTCTGTTGATAAAGAAAGCTCAAGCCGAGGAAAAGGCTCTGCTCTCCACCATAGCCAAAATGGGAATTGGTCGCAGCAGTATGGACACCGTTAAGTTGGAGGGCGGCACTGAGCAATTGTACCCGGCTTGCATTGTAGAGGAGGACCTGACTTTGGAGGACCTGACGACAATGGAGGCGCCATGCGATATAGGGAGGTCTGGTAGTGGGGAATGCAAACATAGTCTGGGTTTGGACGTCGATTTTCCTGGTTGCATTGTGGAAGAGGTTCCTTGGCAGGACCTGGAAGCTGCGTTTGATGCTGGACGTGCGAAGGGAAAGGAAGGATGGAGCGAAGGGTAGGTTGACGCGAAGCAAAGAACGTCCGACGACGAAGGTGGTGACCTGCATGGATTTCTCCTTTGTGAGGAGCACCTGTCCTTGGTGTTTGAGCTCCGAGGCCACATGTCTGACTTGGAGCACCGTGCCCTCATCATGGGCCAATGCCTGGACATGCTTCTAGATGCCTACTCTGGCGCTCCAGCACGACGAAGATGTCCCCTCTGTGCGCAGTCTTTCTCCATCCCGGCCAGCTCCACGTGGAAGACAAATGAAGGCGACAGGTCACCAATTACCTATGTTTTTCATGTTCTATGGCTCTTTAGTTTTATGCTACTGTTTTATGTTCTCTTAGACTTTAAGCACCTGTCCTGGTTTCCTCCGGGCAGGACGGGTGCCACTAGTTTATAACTGTTTTTTGCTATGTACCTATGCTGGTTTCTGGTTTCCGACAGCATTTTGGTTGACTCAGACTCTTGACTATGTACATTCTGATACAGTGTTTTGATAATATATTATAGCAGGCTCCTCCTTTTTTATTTAAAAAAATAAAAAAATATCATGGCTTATGTAACAAGCTATGATTTATTGTTCAATCAAGAGCAACAACTAAGTGTTTGTTCTATGAGGTTATGTATTGTTATGAAGATCAAGGTTGAAGGTCACATTTTTGTGCAACTACCACTAATAATTTCTTCTTTCTTTATGCATGGATTGTAAGTCTCATTCTACAATATTGTGATTTAATCATTTGATTTTTTGTTATACTATTCTAATTGAATGATTAAGGCCTGCATAGATCATTCATTTGGTATTAGAGTTGGTTGGTATTTTAGGGTAATCAGGTCAAACTCTATTTCCTTGCTCATTCAAGAATTTAATGGAAGTGATTATGATTATTGGTGCATCAATATGATGACCTTTTTTTATAAGGAAAGATCTATGGGAGATTGTGGAAATGGGTTATGCAAAGCCAGGAGATTGGACCACTCTAAATGATAGAGTAGCTAAGAAGGAATTTAGAAAGAAGAATTCTCAAGATTTATTTCATATTCAAATTTCTCTTGATAAAATCCTCTTTCCAAGAATTGTAGGTGCCAAGCGAGTGATAAAGTCAAAGTTTTCAAGCTACAGACATTGAAAAGAGAATTTGAGAATTTGAAGATGCAAGAAGATGAAAATGTAAGTGATTATTGTGTGAGAGTAAAAGATGTAGTCAATAAGATGGCTACTCTTTTGAAATTGTCGATAAAGAGGTTGTGATTAAAAGGGTTTTGAGGTCTCTAGCACTAAGGTGGAACCATGTTTCCATAATCATTGAAGAAAGAAAGGATTTGGCTAATGTTCAGTTTGATCACCTAGTTCCATCTCTTAGGTCTCATGAATAAAGATTGACATATTCAATTGGAGAAAGTGGCAAGAAAGATTTTTCTTCAAAGTTGCAAATTACAAAGAATTAAGATGCCAACACTAGCAACAAAAGCAACGAAAGCCAAGGTAGAGGTCAAAAATCATAATTATCCAAGAGGAAGAGTTGGTTGAAGAGGAAGAGGCAGAGGCAGATTTGATAAAAGAAATATGAGTGTTATTATTGTAAAAGGAACGGTCACCCTGAAAGGGATTGTAGATTAAAAGAAGGTAATAATAACAAAGTTGTTAATTATGATCAAGAAGTTCATGAGGCCTCTTGAAAAAATTTGTTTTTATCTTATGAAAAAGCTAAGAATGGCACTAAAGATATTTGGTATTTAATTCTAGGGTATTCTAACCACATGTCAAGAAATAAGGAGCTTTTTTCTACAATGGATGAGAGTTTCAAATCCAAGATCAAGCTCGATCATGAAAAAGGATTGGAGGTTGTTGCAAAAGGAGCTATGGAATTCCATACTAAAGAAGGTATGAAAAGGGTTAAATAAATTTATTACACTCCACAATTAAAGCGTAATTTATTGAGTGTTGGCCAATTGTGTGAAAAAATTAGAAGGTGGTGTTTGAAAATCAACAATTTACAATTTATGATAAGAATCAAGGCAATAGGGTGGTTACAATTGTGCCTATGTCAAATAATAAAATGTTCCCATTAATGTTTGGAGAACATAACAACCATCTTGCCAATATGGCATATGAGGAAAAAAGTTGGTTGTGGCATCTAAGGTATGGACATTTGAATTTTCATAGTTTGAAGCTTATAACATCAAAAGAATTACTTTATGGTTTTCCTAAGGTTGAAGAACAGAAGGAGATTTGTGAAGGATGTGCTAAATGAAAACATGCAAGAGAGAAATTTTCAAAAGGAAATGCATGGAGGACCCATTATCCACTTCAATTAGTTCACTGAGACATTTATGGTCCCKATGCAGACAAAGTGTTYKGGTAAGTCATCATATTTTATTACTTTTAKTGTTCATTACTCATACARGTATTKGGTTTATTTTTTGAAKACTAAGGATGAAGCCTTTGATACATTCAAGAGGTTTAAAGCCCTTGTGGGAAATTAAAGAGGTTGSAAAATCAAATTCTTAGGGATTGAYGGTTGAGGAAAATTTTGTTCAAAAGTTTTTAAGAAATATTGTGATATGAATGGCATCAAAATACAACTCACCATTGCTTACAAACCTAAAAAAAATGAAGTAGTAGAGAGGAAAAATCATACAGTGGTGGAAATGGCAAGAAGTATGTTACAAACCAAGGGAATAAGTAATTATTTTTGGGGTGATACAATTTCTACATTGTATATATTCTCAATCAATGCCCCACAAGTGCACTTGATATGATGACGCCATATGAAGCCTGGTATGAGAAAAAGCCTAATGTTAATCGTTTCAGAGTCTTTGGTTTTGTAGCCTACGTCCATGAAGTTGATCAAAATAGACAAAAGTTAGATCCAAAAAGTGAGGCATGCATTTTTGTTAGATATAGTGAACAATGTAAGGCTTATAGGTTGTATAATCCCCTCACTAATAGCATTGTTGTGTCAAGAGATGTGATTTTTTATGAAGGGGGAGTTTATGGTCATCAAAAAGGCCATGAAGATATGTCTGAATCTGTTTTGGATAGGGATATTATTGATGATATTAATAATGAGAATCCCACTAATATTTCAGTTCCAAATGCTACAAAAACACCAAGTAGCCCCTCATCTAATTCTCCAGTTCCAAGTGCAAGCCCAACTTCACTTGGGATTGTTAGCTTGTTCTTTATGTACTTAACATTCTTCTCACATTAACTTAACCCCACAAAATTCCCACTTTCCTTTTAAAAAATCATCAGGGGAGGAGAGTGGCACGACTGAAGAGATAACAACGGAAACAGTCACCAAGGGAGTGGAGTGGAGCAACCTGCCAAAGCAGTGACCATGGGAGAGGAGCAAGTGACTACTTAACAATTTACATAAGCAACATGTTGATCCATGTCAATATGTTCGTAGTGTGTATTTACAGCTCCATTATTTTATTGATCGATGTGTTTTAACCATTTTTTAAGGTGGTATTTTCGGATGAATATGGCATCCCATTTTGTTTTGACACAATTATTTTGAAATTTTTCATGACATGTCCTCCATATTAATATAATATTAGGAATTTATTAATTTTTTTCCTCGATGAACTTTTATAACCATAATTTATAATTTATATGGAGAGTTTCAAAATTATATAAAAACAATTACTAATAGATTTCCTAATAATAAAGGAGGACTTATAAATATATTCATTGAATTTAATTTAATTAATGTATATGTGTATGTGAAGAATACTAAAAGGGAGATGTAATAGGATAAGAATTGGAATATGCAATAAGATAATAAATATTAAAAATATTTAATAAAAACAATAGAATTTTTAATTCAAATAGTATATTGATAAAATATTAATACATTTTTTTAAAATAAATTAAAAATATTTTTTAATATTTCATTATTTAAAATGTTTCATCATAAATTCATTAAATGAAATTAATGTAGATATTTTTAGAGCCTCACAAAATTTACATTTCACTAAATTTGAGATGTATTTCCAATAAATTCTACATAAATCATTTTTTTTTAAATTTGTTTATTAAAATTTGAATTTTCAATAGCTTGTCCTTAGATATGTCACTTTATTAACTTGAATTCTTAACCTTGAATGAATTATTTCACCGTGCACTTTGACATTTTCATAAAATTATTTTTCATCATAAATTCACTAAATGTAGATATTTTTAGACCCTCACAAAATTTACATTTCACTAAATTTGAGATGTATTTCCAATAAATTCCACACAAATCAATTTTTTTAAAATTTGTTTATTAAAATTTGAATTTCCAATAGCTTGTCCTTAGATATGTCACCTTATTAACTTGAATTCTTAACCTTGTGAATTATTTCACCGTGCACTTTGACATTTTCATAAAATTATTTTCAAATTTTAAAAATGAAATTTTTTATTGTTTTAGATAACATATTTATTTCTAAAATGTATTTTAAAAAATTAATAAATTTAATAATAGTCCCCCCAAGTTGTATTTTATTAGTGTATTTTCCATAATGTACTATTCTATAATCAACAGTTAAGATTTAATAGTTCATGAAATATTTTAGTAATCGAATTTTAAGATCATCAAATGAAGCTAAGTCCTTCATCAACCAGAATCCAAATACATTTCTTGGTTGCTAATGCACTATACCAAAAAAAATTAGCATGTTGTCCAAAAATGAACTATGATAATGTTAAGTGTCATAATATTCCAAATTATAAAATTTGTTATACAAGATGTTTACTATGCATTTTCTATAATATACTATTTTATAATCAACAATTAAGATTTAATAGTCCATGGAATATTTCAGTCATCCAATTTTAAGACCGTAAAATGAAGCTAAGTCCTCCATCAACCAAAATCCAAATATTATCTCCTTCTTGTAGAAATTCCATCTTTTATTGTAGTGAATAGGACAAACCTCGTCGACAATACTAGTCTATGTTTAGAGAGAGCATCTATAATTTTATTCAATTCTATGACAATATGAAAAATCCTAAAGGAATTGTATGCACCTACAAGTTCCTTCAAATGGTCATCAATAATTTGTAAATATATGTTAAGTAATAGTTGATTTCCTTGCATCTAGTTTATCACCAAGGATGAATGTCCACAAATGTGTAAATTATTGACACCCAAGTCTGAGGTCAATTTGAGCAACGTCTCTAAAGAAATGAATTTATCCATATTGTTTTACCCCCTTCCGCTATTTTCTTTGAATATGATGTAGTGGGCATCAGAAAAAAATAATGAACCACCCAGTCCATAGACCTATTCCTATCTCTAATAGTGACCATCAAAAAGACCCCAGGAAGTACTTTTTCGATCAATAATTTCCCAATCACTCTCATAATTTTATGCCTCGGATCTTATTTATATAATTAAAAGAGTGATTAGATTTCAGAAAAAAAAAATTAAAAGTATTCACCTACCCATCCCTTAAAAGACAAGCATTTTTTGTTATCCATATTCCTCAAGAAATCAAGGATGGGAGGTAGCGAATATTCTGCAAGTTCAACCACACAAACCAAGGACACAAGCAATTTTCAATCAAATTCCCAATCCATTAACCCTGATTATTCAACCAAGATCCTACATCCTTCTATACCTCTTCATGGTAATAGGGAAATAAACAAAAATGTGTGTGTGATTCTCCTCTACCACTCTTCAAAAAAAGTATATGCTTGGCCCCTGTATCTGGAACTTCCAAAAGGAGTCATATGTGATCACTTTGATTTTAAATGATAACAACATAAAAATTCTCATTTCAAAGGATACTTTACTTTCCAAATACATTTCCATTGCCACTATGAAACTAAATTTTCATCCTTCATTAAATCTTGATAGGGCATGCAATCCGCATAGTTTCCTTCAACTTTATTGAAAACCCAAACTAGTCAATCTAAATATCCCCTAATCCTTGTGTGATAGTGTGTTACTTCATTTATGAATTATTCCCATTCTCATGCCCATAATCCCTGCAAATTTAATATTCTAGCTGGAAACCATCCCTGAGACCACATATCGATAGTTTCTTCATCCACAAATTATATTCTAGAAGTCCTTCTCCCTAAAATGAAATATAAGTTCTCGAGAAAAAAATATATTTCTTGTATATCCCATCATTGCATCCTAAAAAACAAGCACCAATGTACCAACCCCCACCTTCCATGCTAGAAAATAATCAATAATAGGAAAATTGGATACAAGAGACTTTAAATGTCAAGAGCCACCTTTAAATACATCTACGTCTCTTCAAATCGAGTCTATTATGGAGGTCGTACCCATATATTTCCTATAAAAAAATTCACCTCCAAATACTATCCTTCATCAATAGGTTCCAAGTGGACTTGGCCACCAACAACTTCTTGAAAAAAAAAAAAACCTTGATCCCGCACGCCATCTATTTTTTGGCTTTGAAATATATCGCTAACTTGTCCAATATAACCTTTGTCTTCCTTCCCCTACCACAAAAAGTTAAAAGAGAGACACCATATTTTTTCCAACACCCCCTTAGGAATGGAGAACGGAGTATGACAATACATCGGTATCACCTCCATTACTTTTTAACTAGAATGAGCCTCCCCCTATGGGAAATCCACCTATGACACTAGAGATTTATCCTATGTTAAATATGTGCAATTAACCATCACTAATATTGTTTTCTATAAGATTTTGACTTCATCTTAAATCCATGACACTTTAAAACTTCTTTTAGATCAACAACATTATATTAGAATGTGTTATGTAGCACCCATTTCACTCCTTTGAAAACTTGTTTAAAATAACAAGTCAAATTCTCTTCACTTACTCCATGCTTATAGCCTTGTAAATTAGATGTAGTAGGTTAGTAATTTTCCTTCCTTCACTCACATACCCATTGGTAAATAACATAATATAATCTAGAAATAAAAAATGTGGTACATAGATGCCAACGCCAAAATGAAACCCTTGTAATGTCTTTGATTATTTGGAATCCAAAATTATCCTAGTAAAACCTTCCATGACTAGTAGAAATAAATAAGGTGAGAGTGGGAATCCCTATCATAACCCTCCCATCAGAGTAAAAATGGATTGAAGGTGGATCCATTCATAATAACTACATATGAAACTCACACAACACATCCCATAATTGAGTTAACCACCAAAGCGAGAAGTCGAAATGAGTTAGAAGTAATATAAGGTAGAGCCACTAGGTTTGATCATAGGATTTTGAAATATAGAGCTTAATAACGAAGATTCAAGAATTTTTAATTTTGATTGTGTGTATCTAATCATGTGTTTCACCCACAACATCATGTATTAGTTGACCTTCAAAGAAACTAAATTGCTCTGGAGAAATAGTAGCTGATAACAATGGTTTAAGTCGGTCATCGACAATCTTCGCAGTAATATTATACACATAGTTACATAATGATATAGGACAAAATATCCAAAATTGTTTGGTTTTTCCACCTTGGAGATCAATGCAATGAAAGTAAAATTGAAGGAGGGAAAAAAATGACCTGACATCCTAACTTCTTCCACTACTTGTAA
The DNA here is from genome assembly GCA_009831015.1 of Picea engelmannii. Classification (NCBI taxonomy): domain Eukaryota; kingdom Viridiplantae; phylum Streptophyta; class Pinopsida; order Pinales; family Pinaceae; genus Picea; species Picea engelmannii. The sequence goes on from ML780101.1 coordinate 275,141, forward strand.
TAATCCTCTCTCAAAAGTTCAAAAAAAAATAGAAAAAAAAAATGAATTGTCCAACTGTGAGGACCATGGATTCTGTCCTTTTTTTATTTGGACATCACCTCCTCCAATTATTCTAATGTGGTGGCTTCAAAAAGTATGTTATTTTCTTCTTCTGTCACCATTTCAGGAACGTAATAGAAAACTTTCACAACCTCAATGATATGTACCTTTGGTTGGCATCCATGATTGATGACATGACAATCTCAATCTCATCGACCTTATTTGGCCCCGCCATCTATTCAAATCCCTTACCCTCTAGGGTCAAGATCTCATAATTCAAGTTCTTCTTCAAATCATCTGAATTGTCACTGTTGGAAGCTTCGATATTGTTCTGGTTTGTGGTAGAGGCGTGAATGGGAGAATCAATTATAATGTCATCAATATCAATTAATTCCTCTAATCATATGCAACAATTGTCTTCATATGATGACTTCATGCTTTTTGGGAGAATTTCATTCAATAACTCAGTTTGGTTGAAGTCGAAGATTGAAACACACATGTCTACTATGTCATTCTCGGCATATCTCGACCCATATTTAGCTTTTTTTGTATATTCCTTAATTATTTCTTCACTCCCTCCTCCAACATAAGTGGGTTAATATTTTGTCGATCATTATTATTGTTGTTTGGATGAATAAGATAATCTGCAATCGATATAGTAGATCAACATAAATATTTTACATTTTTTCTAATTAATTTTCCATTAGAAGGATGGTGCACCCTCCCTTCCCTCCTGGGGATTCTGCAACCTCCCTGTCTTGGATATTCAAACTCCTTGAACCAAATTATATCTTTGGGCCTTCAACAAAATCTGGACAATCGATACAGGCATGTCCCTCTGATTTTACCTACAGGTCTAGGTTACCCACTATGTTTCTCTTCGACAATTGGAAACACCAGCCTTGCGAGTGCTAGCCCCATGCTAGACTCTTTCTCTTATGTGACCATGGGATATAACCTCAAGACAATCCCTTCACAACTTCGAGCTTCAAAAATGTTGTGACCTCTACCCTGATATCCTTCTGAAACACTTTTCTCCAAATTCGCTAACCTTTGTCGTGTGTACCCCTGGATCTGATGGTCCAGCTATACTTCGGGTTTTGCGACTTCGAAAAATTTCACCTACTCCACTTGCAACTTCTCCAGACCTCTATCTCCTGGATTTTATAATCCGTCGCCACGTGTCTCCTCGCAGGAAACGGTTACGATCTCTTTGTGACTTTGGAGATATCGCTCCTCAACGCATTAAACACTATGAATTATGAAGTGCCGAAATGCTTCATGGATAACCCCCATGCAATGTTCCCATATCTGATGGTATGGAATGATCTCGGTCCCTCCTGGAAGGATCTTTCTCCTCAATTTTGGGAAACCTTAAAGGAATCCTCCCTTTGAATATTTCTCGTTGCTCTCCCTCCTCAGCTTTTTCTATCAAACGTTTGCCTCTTCAGAGTACTCTCTTCGACACTCAATCAAATTTCAGCCTATGCAGACCTTGCAACAGGTCTTCCTCCATAACTTAGCTTCTCTGTGTATGGTTTTTTCTACTCCTCCTAAGCTTCTAAATCCAAATATTTTGTCACGCACTCCTTGCAGACAATGTGCACTCTCTGTATGCAAAGCTCCAAGTTACCTTCCTTGGAATTATTTCTCTCCAACACTCTGGAATTCTCAGAACGATTTGTCAATACTTCACCAAGTATCAACTCTGCACACACCTTCAAGCTATCTCCCCATAAATTTATGATTCAAAGAAAACTCTGCCACGCACACCTTGCAGACACTATGCACTCATTTCACATATAATTTAACGCTATATCTTCTAAGCTTATGAGTCGATATAGACTCTGTCAACACACACCTTGCAGACACTATGCGCACTTGCACTTGCTCTTGGAAGAGAAACAATTGAAACTTATCTAAATATTCACAGATGCATACATTCAACCATGTAAATGCATCCATAAACACAAGAACAATAAATAACAAAGAATTTCAAATAAACAAAAAGTCTACCATTCCTTCATTTAGATATACACCATAACACTAGACATTTGGGACAATGCTCCTCTGTTATACTCATTCAACTGAAAATATACATGTGCTCATACACTCTGATAAGCGTTAACAACTTCTACAACAACTATCAACAACCTATACAATAGATTCAACTGCCTTATTTGGGAAACAATACGAAGATTTATACAAGAGGGGCTCTTCGAGTCTTTCCCGCCAACTACTCTAGGGCTATCCCATCGGATTAAAAGAATTCAACTACTTAGGATTTATAACAGTAAATATGTGTGGCAGACAGATAAGATCAAACACATCGAATCTATATTGTGTGTGGATTCATTAAAATAAAATACACTCTCCAATGATCTCATGCGATCAACGAGATCCACAACATCAAATATGTTCATATATTACAATCCTTTCAAAATATTTTTGTGATATTTCACTTTGAATTTAAAATTCACTTTAAAATGTGCATTAGGCGATTAGTTGTCCTCCACTTGTGATTTGCTGTCGATGCTCCTGCATCATACTCCTCTGGCTGAAAAGTTCATGGACTCATGTCCATGATCTCCTGCACTGACTTTCCATGCTTCTGGATATCCTCTTCATTTACCCAACTGACATCTTCTATTGGGAATCCTTTCCATTTTACCTAATACTCAAAATATGTATGCCTTCTAGTCTTCTTACCAATTCGTTGATCTATGATCTTCTCCATTTGTTGCTTCTCTGCTACAAACATCTGCTCTTTCCACTGAATCTTTTTTTGATCTTCTAATCCTTTGGTTCCATCTCCCCTATAAGGATACAAGTCTTCAATGTTGAATATGGGTGATATACCCACACCTTGTGGCAGCTCTATCTCATAAGCATTCACATCAAATTTTCTTAGGATTTTGCATGGTCCTATCCTTTTCAGCTTCAATTTGATATATGTTCCTCTTTGGAACCTCTCCTTCCTAATATGTGCTATAACTTGATCTCCAACTTCAAATTTAATTTTCCTCTTATGTTGATTAGCTCTACATCTATATTCATTGTTTCTCCTTCACAACTGCTCTTTGATCTTATTATGAAGCTCCTGCATTTCTACAACAAAGTCTTCATCTCCAACGCTCCTGAATTCATTCTGCTCCATATATCTTAACTCTGAAACTCCCCCCGAATTAATTCCATATACTATCTTAAATGGACTCTTTCCAGTACTTCTGTTTACTGAGTCATTAAATGCAAACTCAACTTGTGCTAGAATATGATCCTAATGGTTGTGATTTTTACTGACCAAAATTCTCAGTAAATCTCCTAAACTTTGGTTCACCACCTTAGTCTATCCATCTGTTTGAGGGTGATATGCAAAAATAAAGGATATTTATGTTCCCGACTTCTTCCACAACGTTCTCCAGAAATAACCAACAAATTTGGTATCTATGTCTTAGACAATACTCCTGGGAAATCCATGAAGTCTCACAACTTCCTTGAAAAACAAGTTAGCAATGTGTGTTGCATCACTAGTCTTATGGCATGGGATAAAGTGTGTCATCCTTGAAAATATGTTAACTACCGCAAATATGGAATCACTTCCTCTTTGTGTTCTTGGCAATCCCAAGACGAAATCCATGCTTATTGCATCCCAAGGTCTCTCTGGAATAGGAAATAGTTGATACAACCTAGTATTTTTTCTCTTCCCCTTTGCATAGTGGCATACTGGAAAATTATCATTTCATTGAGCACTTTGGTATGCACAACTAGCGAACCTTGAACAACAACCCATCCTGAATCAAATATTTAACCCACTGTCTTATGTCTCTGATCACAAGATTTTCACATGCTACATATGTCTCTTTGAAATCTAGATCATCACAATATATTTCCTTAAGGTGTTCAAACCCCAAGGTTTTCACTTGAAATTATTGCAAAATTAGACATCTCCTGCTCAATGCATCAAAAACTTTGTTAGCATTACCAGAAATATGTTTAATGAAAAAAGTGAATTTTTTCATAAACTCTATCCACTTAGCATGTCTTTGATTTAACTTCTCCTGTCTCGTTATGAATTGTAAATCCTAATTATCATTGTACAAAACAAACTCTTTTGGTATAAGGTAATGCCTCCATTTCTTCAAGACTTGAATTATGGCGTAAAACTCTTTATCATATGTGGAGTAATTTCTATTAGTGTCATTCAAATTCTCACTGAAATATGCAACATGCCTATTATCTTGGTTCAATACCACTTCAATTGCAATTCCACTCGCATCACATCTCACTTGAAATGTCTTCTCGAAATCTGGTAAGACCGGAATCATTTGTTTTTTTATCTTGTCCTTCAATATATTGAATCTTTTCTCATCCTCTTCTTTCCATTTGATAGACTTATGTATTTTCTTCACTGTATCTGTCATTTGCGCACTGATCTCACTGAAAATTTTGATTAGCTTCCTATAGAAACTCACTAATCCATGGAAGCTTCTCACCTCAAATATACTCCTTGGATGACGAGCATTCTATGATTTCTCTCACCTTCTCGGGATCCATCTTCAATTCATTTGAAGAGATCACAAAACCCAAATAAATGATTTTTATCTTTAGAAAAGAGGACTTCTTTAAATTTATCAGCAACTTCTCCCGCTACAATATCCTGATTAATAATGTTAAGTACCTTAGATTCTCTTGTTCGGTTTTACTGAAGACTAGTATATCATCCAGATATACGATCACAAACTTACCAATAAAATATTTCAACACTTCATTCATCAACCTCATAAAAGTACTCAGGGCATTTGTTAAGACAAACAACAAAACAAGCCATTCATACAATCCCTCATTTGTCTTGAAGGTTGTTTTCCCCTCATCATTATCAATTATCACCTTGCATACTCTGTGTTTAGTCCTGTATCTTGGACAAACTGTTCCTCTGCACTGGCTTTTCAACTTCTGGCTTTGGATTTAAGAGAACCTTCTTCATCATTAGATATCTCCCATCTTATGCACCTTCTGCTTTAGCATCTCTCTTCTGTGCTTCTGAAATGTGAGCTTCACCTCCTTCTTTCTTCCTCTCAGAAAATTCCCAAGACATGTGTCATGTATTTCCATAGGCATAACACTTCACTTCTCCTCCTTTGCCTCTTACTCTTCCACTAGGAAAAGAGTTTCTACCACCACTCTATCTCCCTTGGTAACTTCCTCCTCTTTCAGAGTGACTATGTGGTTTCTCAATCTCACCTTTGGGCTTATGTGCCTTGTCATGGGAAATTCCCTTGCCTCTTTTTAAACTTCTACCTTGGCTTTGTTGACTCTGCTTTCTAGCCAACTTCTCTTCTTCTTTCAACGCAATATGATAAGCATCCTCCATTGTCCTCACTTTCTTCATGTTGATTTCATCCTGGATTTCATATCTTGGGTTGTTTATATATCTGGAAACTTTCTCCTTGTCTCTCTCTCTTTGGCCAACCCTGATGTTTAGTTTATAGAAATCCCATGTGTACTCCTTCACAATCATTCCTTTATATCTCAGGTTCTGTAATCTCCTTAACATATTTATCTGATAGTCCTTGGGTATGAATTTATCCTTTATCTTGACTACCATTCTATCCCAACTATTAATCTTTTGTTTTCCTTTGCTTCTCCTGTCATCCTGCACTTCATCTCACCATAGTGTTGCATGTCCTTTTAACCTAGTGACAACATGTTTCACCTTTTTCTCCTCATCTATGTCTTCATATTCGAAACACCTGTCCATTTCTTGTATCCAATCAAACAATTCTTCAACGTCCAAATTACCTTCATACATTAAGATGTCTATATTTTCTCTAGCTCCCAACTTGACAACCGATATCAACAAGAGTTCTTTCGTAGCATCCTCTGCTACAACTTCTTAAAATTCCACTTCTTCATTCTCTGCATCATTGATGTCTCCAACATCATGTGCTCTCCTTTGCGTTGTTTCCATGGCATCCAATCTTTCTCTGTGTTATCGCACATACCTTTCCATAGATCTATTTGCTATAGGTGGCTTCGTACGTCTCCTAGGAGGCATTGTGTTGATGTATCTGATACCACTCAATGATATTAGGATACTTCTTTTTCTCCTCTCCTCTTCCTGAAAACAAATTCAGCCTCTGATACCAATTGGTTCAGCCCCGCTTCCCTCATGGGGATTCCGTGACCTCCCGCTCTTGGATCTTGAAACTTGTTGAATTGAATTGTCTCTTAGGGCCTTCAAAAAACCCTGAACAATTGATACACACATGTCCCTCTGATATTACCTGCAGGTCTAGTTTACCTACGACGCTGCTCTTCGACGAGTGGAAACACCATCCTTGCGAGTGTTAGCCCCACGCTAGAATATTTCTCTTATGTGACCACGAGATATAATCTCAGGCCAACCCCTTCACAACTTTGAGCTTTGGAAATATCGTGACCTCCACCCTCGTCTCCTTCCGAAACACTTTTCTCTGAATTCACGGACCTCTGTCGCGTGTCCCTCTAGATCTAACAGTCGAGATGTACTTCGGGTTTCGTAACTTCATGAAATTTCACCTACTCCACACGCAACTTCTCCGGACTTCTATCTCCTACATTTTACAATCCACTTACACATGTCTCCTCGCATCCAACGGTTAGGATCCATTTACAACTTTGTGACTTCAATGATCCTACTCCTCAAAATGTTAAACACTCTGAATTTCAAAGTGATGAAATGATTCATGGCTAACCCCCGTGAAATGTTCACAGATCTGATGGTCTGGAATGATGTCGTTCCCTCCTGAACGGATCTTGCTTGTTAACTTTGGAAAACCTTAAAGGACTCCTCCCTTTGAATATTTCTCACCACTCTCCCTCCTGAGCTTGTTCTCTCGAACATTTTCCTCTTCAGAGTACTCTCTTTGTCTCTTAGTCAAATTTCATCCTGTCCATGCCTTGCAACATGTCTTCCTCCATAACTTAGCTTCTCTGTGGATGATTTTTGATACTCCTCCTGAGCTTCTGAATCCAAAGATTCTGTCACACACTCCTTGCAGACAATGTTCACTCTCTGCATGCAAAGTTCCAAGTTACCTTCCTTGGACTTTCTTCTCCCCAACACTCTGGACTTCTCAGAACGATTTCTCAATACTTTTCCAAGTATCGACTCTGCACACACGTTCAAGCTATCTCCCGAGAACTTTCTGAATCTATCACACACACCTTGCAGACACTATGCACTCTTTGCACATACAATTTCACATGATCTCTTATGAGCTTATGAGTCGAAATAGACTCTGTCAATGGACACCTTGCGGACACTATGCACACTTGCACTTGCTTGTAGAAGAGAAACAATTAAAACTTATCTAAATATTCATAGATTCATACATTCAACCATGTAAATTCATCCATAAACAAAAGAACAAGAAATAACATAGAATTTCAAGTAAACAGAAAGTCTACCATTCATTCATTCAGATAGAC
>ML780101.1:333524-347896 GCA_009831015.1 Picea engelmannii
ATTAGACCTAGACCTTAATTTCCTAGGTGGGGCGACATTTTTTTTCTTTTTTAGGGAAAGGTTTCAAATCTTCCTTAACACTTTATTGTCCTAAAGCCATCTAGGTTTATTCATTTATTAAATAACCACACAACATGCCCTTTAGGACACACTAGGTGCTCCAAGGGTGCCACTCGTCTCTTTCGGTTTCTCTTGCGCGACGTGCCCTTCAGGACACACCACATGCTCAAGGGTGTCACTCGCCTCTTTCCATTTTTCTTGTGCGTCGTTCCCTTCAGGACGCACCACGTGCTCCAAGGGTTCCACTCGCCTCTTGACTGACTTGATAGACATCAAAAACCCTTGGAGTTAATACTCCACCAGGTGATCTTGTGGTAGGCTAAGGGCCTCTAAGGAATAAGGCTCCTACCTTATTTCCCACCCCTTAGAATCATCATGAATGACTATCGTAGTCTACCCTCACGACATCGTGGGTCCTCTCGAACTAGGAAATTGTTAACCTATAGTTTGAGCCACGACGAGAGTGCTAGTAGGATGTGCCAGGGCTACTGTCCACACCTCTCCCTTAACATCTCTGGTAGTTGAGCGTGACCGCTCTACTTCACATGTGAGTCTGGTCGACAAGATATCGTCAGCCTACATCATCAACAAATCATGTCAGAAATATATCCATATCATATCATCTAATCAGATGCACTGATATCACATATAAAACAATCAAACCCCATTAGTTCACTCCCCGAATCGATATGGAGTCCAAGGGATTCCATTGATGCCTCTCCACCCTCAAGGTCCGAAATCCTGCACACTCTCTAAAACCGAGTCAATAGCACCTGTCTATGTCAATGCAGAAAAACAACATGATTTCAACCCATAATGCCTCAGAATCAAAATAAATGTTTTAATAACATAATAATCCATATCACTTGCGAGCAAGTGTCCTCAAAGAATAAGTTCGCTCATTGCGCAAGAGCGAGATGTTAAATACACCCCCTCTTGGTCTAAACTTTGTCCTAAAGTTTCACGTTATAAGTGCCGAAATAATGTGTATCATAGTATCGTAAGTCTATCTATCAAACAAAAATCGAAATTGTTGGTGCATATCATATGCGTCCTCCCAGGTCGTTGAGTGCGGACTATAGTTGTCCCAATGGACCTTGAGTTGATCTACTGTTCGACATCATAGTTGTCGAATGCGATGATCCAGGATGCGGATTGGCTCAACCGTTAACACCCCCTTGTCTGACACCTGCAAAGAACTCATGTCAATAACATGTGTAGGATCACTAATATAATGTGTCAAAATAGATATGTGAAAAATGTCGTGCATACACCTCAAAGAATCAGGAAAGGCTAGTCGATAGGCTACGATCCCCTTTCTCTCCACAATCTCGAAAGGTCCCACGAACCTAGGAGAGAGTTTAGCTCCCTTTCCAAACTTGATCGAAATCTTATGCGGTTTAACCTGCAAGAAGACTCAATCGTCGACCTCGTAACTACGGTCGACACGGTGCGCATCGGCATAACTCTTCTATTTATCCTATGCTTCTTTAATCCTTTGTCTTATTGTTTTCATTTTCTCTTCCATTTCTTGGATCGCTTCTTCTCCCACCAAGATCCTATCGTCAAGCCGATCCCAACTCAAAGGCGTCTGATACGGTGCTTTGGTAACTGCTTTTATAAGAGAATTCCATCAGTGGCAAGAATTACTCCCAATGCTTTTGTTGGTCCATCACGTACATGCGCAACATGTCCTCCAAGATCTCGTTCGTTCATTCAGTCTTCCCGTTAGTCTCCAGGTTGTATGCAATACTAAAGTTAAGTTGGGTTCCCAAGGCCTCTTGAAAACTCAGCCAAAATCGTCCAGTAAACATCGATCCACGATCGGATGTAATCCTCTTGGGCACGCCATGCAGCCTCACAATATCATTGATGAAAACTCTAGCTATGTCAGGTTCCTGATACATTGTACGCACCAGAACAAAGTGAGAACTCTTTGTCAGAGTGTCTACTACTAAGAAAATAGAGTCATGTCTCCTTACCATCAGTGGAAATACAACAATAAATTCCATCGAAATAACCTCCCATTTCGATTCCGAAATAGCGTGTGGTTGTAATAATCCTGATGGATGTCTATGTTCAACCTTCACATGCTGACATTCTAGACATCTGGCCACATAGTTGACTATATATGCCTTCATTCCCTTCCAGAAGAATAAGGGTTTAAGGTATTCCCTCATCTTTGTGACTCCTAGGTGAGCCATGTAAACTTCTCTATGAGCCTCGTTTAGGATCAAACTCCTCAACTCATCGTTCGGTGGTACGCAAATCTGATTTTTAAACCTCAATAATCCATCGTCGTCAGATGTGAATTCTTGAAATCTTGGTACTATCATCGTGTTTTGTCCGATAAATCCCTTGAACTCTTTGTACCAGTCATTGTCATGCTATAAAGTTAGAATCTTGTCACGTAGGTTCGTCTGAAGAGGCAACACCAAAAAGATGCGTGGTCTTCGACTCAATGCATCTGCCACTCAGTTCACTGTTCCTTTTATGTAAGTAATCTCTAAGTCGTACTTGCTAAGTAATTCCAACCAACGTCATTGTCGCGCATTCAGGTCTCTTTGCGTAAATATGTGTTGTAGTCCACAGTGGTTAGTTTTTAGTTCAAATTTTTGTCCAACAAGGTAGTGTCTCCAAACCTTCAAGGCATATACAATGGCTAACAACTCCAAATTGTGTGTTGCATAGTTCTCCTCATGCCTTCTCAATTTCCTTGAGATGTAAGCGATCACTCGATGGTCTTGCATCAAGACTCCGCTTAAGCCTTTCTTGGATGTGTTAGCGCATACCAAGAAGTCCATGTCCATGTCAGGGACCTTTAGTATCGGTGTTGTTGTCAACGGCTCCTTGAGCCTCTGAAATGCTTCCGCACATTTCTCGGTCCAATCAAACTTCTTGTTTTCTTCTGCAATTCCGTGATCGAATTTGCTATCTTCGAAAATCCCTTGACAAACCATCGATAGTATCCTGCTAAACCCATGAAACTATTCACTTCCAATACATTCGTCAGCGTAGGCCATTCCACAATATCCTCAACCTTTGCGGGATCCATGGAGATACCTTCGTTGGAGATGACATGCCCTAAGTATTGAATCTTCGATTGATAAAATGAGCATTTGGACAACTTCCCATACAATTTGTTCTCTCGTAGACATTGTAGTACCAAGCGCAAATTCTCGTCATGATCCTCCATCGTCCAAGAGTAAATCAAAATATCGTCAATGAATACTTGGAATAACTTGTCCAAGTACTCGCGGAACACCCTATTCATCAAACTCATGAATACCCATGGGGCATTCATTAGTCCAACTGGTAAAATAGTAAGCTCATAATGTCCCAACTTTGTCTTAAAGGCGGTCTTAGGGACATCATCCTCCTTAATCCGTAATTGGTGGTATCCTGATCGCAAGTCGATCTTTGAGAACACTGTCATGCCCTTCATTTGATCGAACAGATCATCAATCCTTGGCAACAGATACTGATTCTTGATCGTTGCCTTGTTCAATTGATGATAGTCAATGCAGAGCCTCCACGACCCATCCTTCTTTCATATGAAAATAACAGGTGCACACCATGGTGACACACTTGGATGTATTAGTCCCAGGTCCAACAACTCCTTAAGTTTCATTCTCAAATCCTGTAACTCCGGGTTCGACATTCGACAAGGCGTTCTCTTTATCAGTTCAGTCCCCAGTTTTAGGCCTATGGTAAACTCCAATTCCCTCTTCGGTGGCATCCCAGGTAACTCCTCTGAAAAGACATTTGCAAACTCTCTCACCACAGGAAGGTGTTATAGACCTTCCGCTACTCCCTTCTCGTTTAACGCAAGGATTGCATAAATATTACATACCTTATGCATGCTCTTTCGAAGCTGCAAGGAAGATATGAACCTCAGGGAAACTCCCTGGTTCCATCCTATAATCATGCATATCTATCCCTCATCATCGACCAAGATCAACTGTTTCATATTATAGTTGAGTATCGCTTCATGTGATTCCAACCACTCCATACCGATCATGATGTAATAAGATCTTAAGATCATGGTGTACAAGTTGGCCCTAGTGACAATATCTCCCTGGTTAAGGATACAGCCTGTAACCTTTCCTCTAACCTTCATTTTTTGCTCCAGAATCCATCTCTATGAAGCTAAACTCGTCCTGTTTGACAGCATTTACCTTAATTTTTTTTAGCACCATACCAGAAATGAAACTCTCAGTAGCACCGAGATCTATCAAAATACTAAGGGTCTGGTCAACAATGGTACCTGTCGTCTCAAGAATAGTCGACTGGTGCTCTTCCTGGTGGTTATTCATCGCTGCATGAATTCGATGGGCCTTTCCCAAATCTCCTATGGTAGTGGGTCTGGCTGATCCAGAAGCTCTAGTCTTCTCCATAGGGAAGTCATGCTGGTAGTGTGGCTCCCCACACATCCAACACCCCTTCTTCGGTCTAGTAGTCCTAGTACCCGAAGTAGAATATGACGGCCCACCGGCCTGGAATCCTAGTTTGTTCTCCTGAACAGGCCTAAACTGTTGTTGCTGCAATCGACAATGTTGTTGATGTTGTGGTCCCTGATAGGGTGTCCTCTGCTAAGGCATCGGTCGCCGAGGTGTAGTGAAAGTGGATCCTCTCTGGAAGCCATGATATTCAGGCATATGTATGGCTGGTGTCTAACGTTGTTGCGCACCAGATGACACCTACCCTACTGGTCTCGCTGGAGTCCTACTCTGACCCCCGACTAATAAGCTCCTCCTCTAGTATGAGGGCCTTCTAGACTGCATCATGCAAGGTTTGAGGCATCAGAATCCTAAACTTTGCATGTATGCTACCATTAAGCCCAAACATGAACTTGTTGACCTTAAGTTTCTCCATGTTAATATGGGGAGCATATCAGAGCAACTCCATAAAATGAGCTTCGTATTCAAGGACCGTATGACTGCGTTGTTGTAAGGCGTTGAGATTGTTGAGCTGACGCTCAATAAATTCCTGTGATAGGTACCTCTCTCGGAACCATTCCTTGAATAGTTCCCATGACACGTCTTCGATGGCCATGTTTAGTTGTGGCAGGAGTGTCTTCCAGCATTGAAGAGTGCTCCCCCTTAGTTGAAAGACCTCCATGCGGACCTTCATGTTGGAGGTATAGTTGTGAAGTGCAAAGCACATCGCCATATTCTCCAACCATGCCTCGGTGGCTGCGTCATCTGGGGCACAAAAGAACTTGGGAAATTTGACCTTCTGGAGCTCACGGTGAATGCTACCAGTACTGACCAGAGTGCGCAGTGGACCCTCAGGGGGTGCTGATGCCCTGGCCTCATCTTTTTCCAAACGGTTGATCAGTGCCTTAGACATGCACTGAAAAGAACTCATCATTCCGACCACATCACCTACTGCTATCTCCTCTTACCCGACAACTTGTTCGTCTCCCTGGGGGTTAGACACCTCAGGCATGGATGCTACTGGAGGCATTGTGCCTCCTCCCCTAGCACCTTGTTGTCTGCCTCCGCGACATCCTCTAACCATGATTACCTGCACAAGTACAAGTCAACTTAATTAGCAACATTATAATCAAATCATCTCAACAAAATTTGTAGTGATCCCAAGTCACAAGTTGAACCTGCTCTGATACCAAGTGTAACATCCCCTTCGTTATGACCACGGGCGAAGAAATTGTTTTTTTATTTTTTAAGAATTAATAGGCATGAAGGCAATGATGACAATGGTTTAACCACACCACACATGATGAACAAAAGAATGCAACCTAGGAAACAGGAAACTACGATTCCACTCACTGGCACAAGGGCAACTGGGAAAACATGCGTAGTGTAAAAAAGAGGAACGACTACCCATACGACACAATAAGACACTCGTACATGCTAAGGGACAACTTCCCCTTCCCGACACAATGACGTTGACAAACAAGACTAGAACCTTCAGGCGCGCGAACCAAATGCATGAAGAAATTCCACCCATGTGCCCAAGCAACTTACCAGGCTCGACAACACTTCCCAACATGGACCGACTCTAGCCAAGCTTTCGTTCGCCGCTATCCCATGGGGAGTGCCATGATCTCCTCATTAGGAATCATGTCATCCCTGGGTGATAGAAACATCGACAACCTTATCACCACTCATCCTATCAGGACTGGGGAATTTGGATAAATTTCATGCACTAGAAACCGAATACCAAAAGGAAAACCACACCCATACCCCAACAAGTCGACGAAACACTAGAGGACGAAGATAAGGGACGGCACAAGACAATACATGAAATCATCCCCGACCCAACCAATAACCCAGTTTGAACCAGTCAATGATTACAATCTATTTTAACACAGGTTCCAATCTAAATGGGGCACTCCAAGTTACAATTTGTCAATAAGGTACCCACTAATGTAACGTTAATACAATCAATCTTGCAAGTCTAAGTAATCAATACTAAAACTCTAATTATAAATACCATTTAACTAGCCATTAACTCTGTCAATGCACACCTTGCAGACACTATGCACACTTGCACTTGCTCTTGGAAGATAAACAATTGAAACTTATATAAATATTCAAAGATGCATACATTCAACCATGTAAATGCATCCATAAACACAAGAGCAACAAATAACAAAGAATTTCAAATAAACAAAAAGTCTACCATTCATTCATTTAGATAGACACCGTAACACTAGACATTTGGGACAATGCTCCTCTATTATACTCATTCAACTGAAAACATACATGTGCTCATACACTCTGATAAGCATCAACAACTTCTACAACAACTATCAACAACCTATACAATAGATTCAGCCGCCTTATTTGGGAAACAATACGAAGATTTACACAAGAGGGGCTCTTCGAGTCTTTCCCTCCAACTACTCTAGGGCTATCCCATCGGATAAAAAGAATTCAACTACTTAGGATTTATAACAGTAAATATGTGTGGAAGACAGATAAGATTAAACACATCGAATCTATATTGCATGTGGCTTCATTAAAAGAAAATACACTCTCCAATGATCTCATGCGATTAGCGAGCTCCACAACATTAAATATGTTCATAAATTACAATCCTTTCAAAATATTTTTGTGATATTTCACTTTGAATTTAAAATTCACTTAATAATGTGCATTAGGCGATTTGTTGTCCTCCACTTGTGATTTCTTGCTGATGCTCCTCCATCATATTCCTCTGGCTGAAAAATTCATGGACTCATGTCCATGATCTCCTACACTGACTTTCCATTATTCTGGATATCCTCTTCATTTACCCAACTGACATCTTCTATTGGGCATCCTTTCCATTTTACCTAATACTCAAAATATGTGCGCCTTCTAGTCTTCTTACCAATTCGCTAATCTATGATGTTCTCCATCTGTTGCTTCTCTCCTACAAACATCTGCTCTTTCCACTGAATCTTTTTCTGATCTTCTAATCCTCTGGTTCCATCTTCCCTGTAAGGATACAAGTCTTCAATGTTGAATATGGGTGATATACCCACACCTTGTGGCAGCTCTATCTCATAAGCATTCACATCAAATTTTCTTAGGATTTTGCTTGGTCCTATCTTTTTCATCTTCAATTTGATATATGTTCCTCTTTCGAACCTCTCCTTCCTAAGATGTGTTATAACTTGATCTCCAACTTCAAATTGAATTTTCCTCCTATGTTGATTATCTCTACGTCTATATTCATTGTTGCTCCTTCGCAACTGCTCTTTGATCTGATTATGAAGCTCCTGCACTTCTACAACAAAGTCTTCGGCTCCAACGCTCCTGAATTCATTCTGCTCCATATATCTTAACTCTGAAAGTCCCCTCAGATTCATTCCATATACTATCTTAAATGGACTCTTTTCAGTACTTCTGTTTACTGAGTCATTAAATGCAAACTCAACTTGTGCTAGAATCTGATCCCACTGGTTTTGATTTTTAGTGACCAAACTTCTCAGTAAATCTCCTAAACTTTGGTTCACTACCTTAGTCTATCCATCCATTTGAGGGTGATATGAAAAAATAAAGGATATTTATGTTCCTGACTTCTTCCACAACGTTCTCTAGAAATAACCAACAAATTTGGTATCTATGTCTCAGAAAATACTCCTGGGAAATCCATGAAGTCTCACAACTTCCTTGAAAAACAAGTTAGCAATGTGTGTTGCATCACTAGTCTTATGGCATGGGATAAAGTGTGCCATCCTTGAAAATATGTTAACTACCTAAAATATGGAATCACTTCCTCTTTGTCTTTTTGGCAATCCCAACACCAAATCCATGCTTATTGCATCCCAAGGTCTCTCTGGAATAGGAAATAGTTGATACAACCTAGTATTTTGTCTCTTCCACTTTGCATACTGGCAAATTATCCTCTCATTGAGCACTTTGGTATGCACAACTAGCGAACCTTGAACAACAACCCATCCTAAATCAAATATTTGACCCACTGTCTTATGTCTCTGAGCACAAGATTTTCACATGCTGCATTTGTCTCTTTGAAATCTAGATCATCACAATACATTTCCTTAAGGTGTTCAAACCCTAAGGTTTTCACTTGAAATTATTGCAAAATTCGACATCTCCTGCTCAATGCATCAAAAACTTTGTTAGCATTACCAAAAATATGTTTAATGACAAAAGTGAAATTTTTCATAAACTCTATCCACTTAGCATGTCTCTGAATTAACTTCTCCTGTCTCGTTATGAATTGTAAGTCCTAATTATCGTTGTACAAAAAAAACTATTTTGGTATAAGATAATGCCTCCATTTCTTCAAGGCTTGAATTCTGGCGTAAAACTCTTTATCATATGTGGAGTAATTTCTATTAGTATCATTCAAATTCTCACTAAAATATGCAACAAGCCTATTATCTTGGCTCAAGACCGCTTCAATTGCAACTCCACTCGCATCGCATCTCACTTGAAATGTCTTCTCGAAATCTGGTAAGACCAGAATCAGTTGTTTTTTTATCTTGTCCTTCAATATATTGAATATTTTCTCAGTCTCTTCTTTCCATTTGAAAGACTTATGTATTTTCTTCACTGTATCCATCATTTGCACACTGATCTCATTGAAATGTTTGATTAGCTTCCTATAGAAACTCACTAATCCATGGAAGCTTCTCACCTCAAATATACTCCTTGGGTGACGAGCATTCTATGATTTCTCTCACCTTCTCAGGATCCATCTTCATTTGAATCATTTGAAGAGATCACAAAACCCAAATAAATGAGTTTTATCTTCATAAAAGAGGACTTCTTTAAATTTATCAGCAAATTCTCCCGCTGCAATATCCTCATTAATAATGTTAAGTGCCTCAGATTCTCTTCTTCAGTTTTACTGAAGACTAGTATATCATAAAGATATACGATCACAAACTTACCAATAAAATATTTCAACACTTCATTCATCAACGTCATAAAAGTACTCAGGGAATTTGTTAAGCCAAATGACATAAAAATCCATTCATACAATCCCTCATTTGTCTTGAAGGTTGTTTTCCCCTCATCATTATCAATTATCACCTTGCATACTCTGTCTTTAGTCTTGTAAGTTGTCCTGGACAAACTGTTCCTCTGCACTGGCTTTTCAACTGCTGGCTTTGGCTTTAAGAGAACCTTCATCATCATTAGATATCTCCCATCTTATGCACCTTATGCTTCAACATCTCTCTTCTGTTCTTCCAAAATGTGAGCTTCACCTCCTTCTTTCTTCCTCCCGGGAAATTCCCAAGACATGTGTCATGTATTTCCATAGGCATAACACTTCACTTCTCCTCCTTTTCCTCTTACTCTTCCTCTAGGAAAATATTTTCTACCACCACTCTGTCTCCCTCGATAACTTCCTCCTCTTTCAGAGTGACTATGTGGTTTCTCAGTCTCACCTTTGGGCTTATGTGCCTTGTCATGGGAAATTCCCTTGCCTCTTTTTAAACTTCTACCTTGGATTTGTTGACTCTGCTTTCTAGCCAACTTCTCTTCTTATTTCAAGGCAATATGATAAGCGTCCTCCACTGTCCTTACTTTCATCATGTTGACTTCATCCTGGATTTCATATCTTGGGTTGTTTATATATCTGGAAACTTTCTCCTCGTCTCTCCCTCTCTGGCCAACCCTGATGTTTAGTTTATAGAAAACCTATGTGTACTCCTTCACAATCATTCCTTTATATCTCAGGTTCTGTAATCTCCTTAACAGATTTATCTGATAGTCCTTGGGTATGAATTTATCCTTTATCTTGACTACCATTCTATCCCAACTATTAATCTTTTGCTTTCCTTTGCTTCTCCTGTCATCCTGCGCTTCATCCCACCATAGTGTTCCATGTCCTTTTAACCTAGTGACAACATGTTCCACCTTTTTCTCCTCATCTATGTCTTCATATTCGAAACACTTGTCCATTTCTTGTAGCCAATCAAGCAATTCTTCAACGTCCAAATTACCTTCATACATTAGGATGTCTATATTTTCTCTAGCTCCCAACTTGACAACCGATCTCAACAAGAGTTCTTCGATAGCATCCTCTGCTACAGCTTCTTAAAATTCCACTTCTTCATTCTCTACATCATTGATGTCTCCAGCATCAAGTGCTCTCCTTTGCGTTGTTTCGATGGCATCCAATCTTTCTCTGAGTTATCACACATCCCTTTCCATAGATCTATTTGTTATAGGTGGCTTCATACGTCTCCTAGGAGGCATTGTGTTTATGTATCTGATACCACTCGATGATACTAGGATACTTCTTTTTCTCCTCTCCTCTACCTGAAAACAAACTCAGCCTCTGATACCAATTGGTTCAGCCCCGCTTCCCTCCTGGGGATTCTGTGACCTCCCGGTCTTGGATCTTCAAACTTGTTGAATTTAATTGTCTCTTAGGGCCTTCAACAGACCCTAAACAATCGATACACACATGTCCCTCTGATGTTACCTGCAGGTCTAGTTTACCTACGACGCTACTCTTCGACGAGTGGAAACACCATCCTTGGGAGTGTTAGCCCCACACTAGAATATTTCTCTTATGTGACCACGGGATATAATCTTAGGCCAACCACTTCACAAGTTCGAGCTTTGGACATATCATGACCTCCACCCTCGTCTCCTTCTGAAACACTTTTCTCTGAATTCACAGACCTCTGTCGCGTGTCCCTCTAGATCTAATGGTCCAGATGTACTTCGGGTTTCGCAACTTTATGAAATTTCACCTACTCCACATGCAACTTCTCCGGACTTCTATCTCCTATGTTTTATAATCCACTTGCACGTGTCTGCTCACATCCAACGGTTAGGATCCCTTTGCGACTTCGTGACTTCAACGATCCTACTCCTCAACACGTTAAACACTCTGAATTTCGAAGTGATGAAATATTTCATGGCTAAACCCCGTGAAATGTTCCCAGATCTGATGGTCTGGAATGATCTCAGTCCCTCCTGAACGAATCTTGCTTGTTAACTTTGGAAAACCTTAAAGGACTCCTCCCTTTGAATATTTCTCGCCACTCTCCCTCCTGAGCTTGTTCTCTCAAACATTTTCTTCTTCAGAGTACTCTCTTTGTCTCTTAGTCAAATTTCATCATGTGCATGCCTTGCAACACGTCTTCCTCTATAACTTAGCTTCTCTGTGGATATCTTTTTATACTCCTCCTGAGCTTCTGAATCCAAAGATTCTATCGCACACTCCTTGCAGACAATGTTCACTCTCTGTATGCAAAGTTCCAAGTTACCTTCTTTGGACTTTCTTCTCCCCAACACTCTAGACTTCTCAGAACGATTTCTCCATACTTTTCCAAGTATGGACTCTGCACACACATTCAATATATCTCCCGAGAACATTCCGAGTCTATCACGCACACCTTGCGGACACTATGCACTCTTTGCACATACAATTTCACGTTATCTCTTATGAGCTTATGAGTCGAAATAGACTCTGTCAATGCACACCTTGTGGACACTATGCACACTTACAATTGCTCGTAGAAGAGAAACAAGTAAAACTTATCTAAATATTCATAGATTCATACATTCAACCATGTAAATTCATCCATAAACGAAAGAGCAAGAAATAACATAGAATTTTAAGTAAACAGAAAGTCTACCATTCATTCATTCAGATAGACACCATAACACCAGACATTTAGGACAATGCTCCTCTATTATATTCATTCAAATGAAAATATACATGTGCTCATACACCCTGATAAGCTTTAGAAACTTCTACAACAACTATCAACAACCTATACAATAGATTAAACCTCCTAATTTAGACAACAATACAAATATTTATACAAGAGGGGCTCTATGATACTTTCCCTCCAACTAATCTAAGGCTATCCTATCAAATTAAAAGCATTGAACTACTTAGCATTTATTACAATAAATATGTGTGACAAACATATAAAATCAAACACATCGATTATGTACTACATGTGGCTTCATTAAAATAAAATACACTCTCCAATGATCTCATGCAATCATCCATCTCCACAACATTAAAGATGTTCATAAATTACAACCCTTTCAAAATATTTTCGTGATATACCACTTTAAATTTAAAATTCACTTCAAAATGTGTGTTAGGCGCTTAGTTGTCCTCCACTCGTGCTTTGTTGGCGATCCTCCTGCATCAAAGGACAAGAAGTAGAACTAGGAAACGACATCCAGGCTGAGGAATTCAGATTACCATTTAGACAGCCGGCGCTGTAGTGTTTGGGTTGGAGTTCAATGTGATCCCAACATTGCATTGAATATCTTCCTTGTCTTTCTTCTTCTCGAGCTTGACCTTGAAACTGAGTTTGTGCATATGTTGGTGGAGGTGGAGCACTAAAAATATCAGAGTAATTTCTTCCTGTGCTCGGGAACTGAGTTTGTGCATATGTTGGCGGAAGTGGAGCCCTGAAAATATCATAGCAATTTCTTCCGGTGCTCGGCAAAATGGGAAACACAGAGGCATTATGAGATGAATACTTATAAGAATGGGCTTGTTTTATCAATGAATCCCTCATAGCTATCTCCATCTCATTTCCACTCTCCATTACATCGTTGTCTTGCAAAGATGATATCCCAAATTCATCCACTGACTCAAACGGCCTGTAACTTCCTTGTGTAAGAACAACATTAATAGAAGGGTAGTTGGCGTGAGCATCCTTCATGTTTTGCTGCAACGGATGTTGATCATAATTTTCATCTGGAACAGAAAGGAAAGCAGAAACGAATGACTCAGAATTAGAACTAGAACAAGACGCTAAGATATTATGTTGTTGCATAGGTAGCAGTTGAGAATCCAATGCCCATTGAGATTGAGATGCGTATAATTGATTTTGGCTGCTGCTACAACTCTCTAAGCCTGTAATACTTCTGGTACTAATCGTCTTCTGTGTTTGTGGGTGCATTATTATTAGTTCTTGATCATGAGCACTAGCAATATAGCCGACAACAGCCAACTCCTTGCTCTTCTTAATTTTATTCTTCTTGCTGCTGCACTTTTGATCATCGTTTGATCTAGCCAGTGATCTCTTGCTGGAAACACCCATATAAGACCTACCGAACAGGGTAAATGTTCGGTTGCATGTTTTGCACTCATATCGCGACTGCAATATTTTGGAAATGGATGTGTTATCAATGTATCTGAATGTGCATTTATGATTAAAATCGCCTAATGGACAAATAGGCTTATAATTTCTGCAATGTGTTTTAATATCTTCCTGTATGCTTTCATCAAGTTGAGAGAAAGTGCTATCATTTGGAAGAATTCTGTAACATTCTATGATATACCTTAGCTGCTTCTGTTGGTGAGCATGAATGATATTGATTTCATTTCCTCTTACCTCGGTAATAGCAGCACTGGATAGTTCCATCACTCCAGCTTTGACAACTTTATCAGACACGACGGGTGATTTATTGATTGATGTAATGCTGCAGTGTATTACATTGCCCAACATTGTTTATCTCCTTGTAGCTTTTGCCTCTGGTTCTCCTTTCACTAATGCCAAAACTAAACTCTCCAAACTCTTAAGCTTCATCTCTGAAAAGCATAACAAACCCCAAAAAAAGCCAAGGAAGATTCCATATTAACTTTGGGATTGTTAACCTGCTTTTGATGTAGCCTTCTTCCCACATCAACAAATCCCGCTAAATGCCCACTTTACTTTTCAAAACTTAGAGCGGAGCGGAAAGAGGCGAGCGACAAGTTAACCATAGGTGGAAACAGTCACCGTGGAAGCGGAGCTGGGCGAGTGACGAGTTAACGATCGACGGGTTGGTCCAAGTCAAGATATCCATGTAATTACAGTTTACAAATTAGGGTTTATCTTGTTTGCATGCATGTTT
>ML780101.1:444428-455277 GCA_009831015.1 Picea engelmannii
AGTTATGAACAATAAATCCGATCCATTGATTTTGGAGGACGACTAAGAATATGCCAGCATCTTCAATGCATAGCCATCAGATTAGAGTTTAAGGTTAAATAAGGTTAAAAGATCATTAATTCTGCCCATTGTCAATAGGTATAGGACTTTCGGCGTAAATATAAGTTTCTAAATTGTACAAATTTTAAAATTAATTTTAAGAAAAAGAAATTTGAATTTTGTTAATGTTATATAGCAAATTTAATAAGTGAAATTTTGTGTAAATCTTAAAATTTGTTTTTAAATTAAAAAGATATTAAAATATACATATTTAATAAAATGGAAAGTTTTAAATTAAATAAATATATTGAAAAAGTTTCAATTAATTTTAAGAAAAAGAAATTAGAATCGGCCGCAAATATTTCCTTAGCAATGGAAAAATGAAATTATGATCGGCCGCAAATATTTCCTTCACTTTTTACCTGATCGCACGTTCTCTAGTGTCTCCATTTCGTTTCTCTTTTTCGCAAACAAATGTTGGCTGCCGGCATTTCATCCTCAACTACCAGGGTTGTGTAATTCTACTTTTGAGCCACCCACAAAAGTGTGAAATAAAAACTCCAAAAATTGAAAATAACAAAAGTGTGAAATAAAAACTCCAAAAATTGAAAACAAATAAACGAAGAAAATAAAATATTTAAATCTATTTTTTCAACCATCTTAATCTTCACTCTACTAATAATTAAAACTATTTGTTTATTATTATAGTTTTATTTGATTTATTTTTAGGTTTTTTTATTATATTTAAATTATTATAAGTATTAATTATTATTATTATAAAGTAATTAGTGCATTTAGTCTCATCTCATTTATTTTTAAGTTTTTGTTGTAGATATCGTCTACATCCATGTTTTTTACTAATAAGTTCTTCATCTCATCTTGAGCTTTATAATGTAAGTATGGTGTTGCACCCTAAATTGACCTACCCATAACCATAACATATTGTTCTAGCGATTCATCTTTCACTTAGGGACGGAACACTCTAGCTATTCATCTTCTACTTAGGGACAGAACACTTCCTACTTTATTGGTCAACAACTTTCACTTGCATTTCTCCACATCAAATGTAATGATATTTTTCCACTCTCTCAA
Source organism: Picea engelmannii (assembly GCA_009831015.1). Lineage (NCBI taxonomy): Eukaryota > Viridiplantae > Streptophyta > Pinopsida > Pinales > Pinaceae > Picea > Picea engelmannii. Next base: position 445,560 of record ML780101.1, read on the forward strand.
AACGTTTTTGAAGACCAACACTTTTGTTGTTAAGAGGAATAATAAGCATTCTAGTGTTTATTCTTAGCATAAGCATATCTTGGTAGTCTTAACCTATGTATTTATTATATAGTATAGTTTTAAAAGAAAACAATATATAGAAAACTAATAATTCAACTTTCACTAAAAGTAATGGTCTGTGTAGAAAAATGTTAATATTTTTAATGCATAAATAATGAATGAATGGGTTGATAAGAATGGGACACCAAATCTATATGCGTGTTTCGATAAATGTGTTTTTTTCAAGGAAAAGTCACTGAGGAATTTGTAAATTTCCAGAAGCTAATTTGAATGTATGTCTCTTGAAATGTTACATTGGTATTTAAATCTCAAATTTAAGATTACTCCATACAGTAAGAGAAACTTATCCTGATTCCAATATCATAACTCTTTAAAAAAGTTGTTGGATAATTGTAATTAATAAGCCTTAATATCATGGCTTATGTAACAAGCAAAGATTTATTGTAATAATCTTATGGAAACTTGAGATTGAAGAAGTAGAGAATTATAAGATACCCAATTACATGGAAAAAATAGCATTGGAGGGACGACCCAATGATGGCATGTGCTTCCATGTTATGCACCACAATGGAGCTTCAGTGAGTGCCTCTTTGGACATTCCTATTCGTTTTTTTGCTACGTTTCGCCTAGTCCAGGAATAAAGCTCCTACATCGATACAATCAATGTTTGCATTAAAATTTAATTTCTCTATAGAGATTTCTATGGATAGACTTCGGTCGGTGTCCATGATTGATGACATGGCAATCTCAATCTCATCGACATTATTTGGCCCCACCATCTGTTCAAATCCCTTACCCTATAGGGTCAACCTCTCATAATTCAGGTTCTTCTTCAAATCATATGAATTGTCATCGTTGGGAGCTTCAATATTGTTCTGGTTTCTGGTAGAGACATGAATCGAAGAATCAATTATAATGTCATCAATATAAATTAATTCCTTTAAGCATACGCAACAATTGTCTTCATGTGATGACTTCATGTTGTTTGGGAGAATTTCATTCAGCAGCTCAGTTTGGTTGAATTCGAAGATTGAAACACACATGTCTACTATCTCCTTCTCGGCATATATCGACCCATATTCAAATTTTTATGTATATTCCTTAATTATTTCTTCACGCCCTCCTCCAACATAAGTGAATTCATAGTTTTGTCAATCATTATTATTGTTGTTTGGAAAAATCATATAATCTGCAATTGATGTAGTAGATCGATACAAATATTTTACATTTGTTCTAATTAATTTCCATTAGAAGGATGGTGCACGACCCCTTCCCTCCTGGGGATTCTGCGACCTCCCGGTCTTGGATCTTCAAACTCCTTGAACCGAATTGGCTCTTCGGGCCTTCAACAAACCCTGGACAATCGATACACATAGGTCCCTCTAATGTTACCTGCAGGTCTAGGTTACCCACGACGCTGCTCTTCGAAATTTGGAAACACCAGCCTTGCGAGTGTTATCCCCGCGCTAGACTCTTTCTCTTATGTGACCACATGATATAACCTCGAGCCAACCCCTTCACAACTTTGGGCTTCGGAAATACTGCAACCTCTACCTTGATCTCCTTCTAAAACACTTTTCTTTGAATTCACTGACCTTTTCCGTGTGTCCCCCTAGATTTGACCGTCCAACTGTACTTCGGGTTTTGTGACTTTGCGAAATTTCACCTACTCCACAAGCAACTTCTCTAGACCTCTATCTCATATATTTTCTAATCCATTTCCACGTGTCTCCTCGTAGCCAACAGTTAGGATCTCTTCGTGACTTTGGCGATCTCGCTCCTCAACACGTTAAACAATCTGAATTATGAAGTTTCAAAATGCTTCATGACTAACCACCATGCAATGTTCCCATACCTAATGGTATGGAATGATCTCAGTCCCTCCTGGATGGATATTGCTCGTTAATTTTGGGAAACCTTAAAGGAATCCTCCCTCTGAATAGTTCTCGTCGCTCTCCCTCTTGAGATTGTTCTCTTGAACATTTGCCTCTTCAAAGTACTCTCTTTGAAAGTCAGTTGAATTTCAGCCTGTGCACACCTTGCAACAGGTATTCCTCCATAACTTAGCTTCTCTGTGTACATTTTTTTATACTCCTCCTAATCTTTTGAATCAAACGATTCTGTCACGCACTCCTTGTAGACAATGCGCAGCCTTTGTATGAAAAGCTCCAAGTTACCTTCCTTGTACTTTCTTCTCCCAAAAACTCTGGACTTCTCAGAATGATTTCTCGATACTTTTCCAAGTATCAACTCTGCACACACCTTCAAGCTATCTCCCCAGAAATTTTTGAGTCAAATAAAACTCTATCATGCACACCTTGCGGACACTATGCACTCCTTGCACATATAAGTTCATGTTATCTCTTCTGATCTTATGAGTCTAAATAGACTCTGTCAACGCACACCTTGCGGACACTATGCACACTTGCACTTGTTCACGGAAAAAAAAACATTGAAACTTATCTAAATCTTCACATATGCATACATTCAACCATGTAAATGCATCCATAAACACAAGAACAAGAAACAACAAATAATTTCAATTAAACAAAAAATATACCATTCATTCATTCAAATAGACACCGTAACACAAGACATTTGGGACAATGCTCCTTTGTTATATTCATTCAACTAAAAATATACATGTGCTCATACACTCTGATAAGCGTCAACAACTTCTACAACAACTATCAACAACCTATACAATAGATTCAATCGCCTTTTTTAGGGAACAATAGAAAGCTTTATACAAGAGGGGCTCTGCGAGCCTTTCCCTCCAACTACTCTAAGGCTATCCCATTTAATTAAAATAATTCAACTACTTTGGATTTATAACAACAAATATGCGTGACAAACAGATAAGAGCAAACACATCAAATCTATACTGCACGCAACTTGATTAAAATAAAATACACTCTCCAATGATCTCATGCGATCATCGAGCTCCACAACATTAAATATGTTCATAAATTACAATCCTTTCAAAATATTTTCATGATATGCCACTTTAAATTTAAAATTCACTTCAAAATGTGCATTAGGCGATTATTTGTCCTCCACTCGTGCTTTGTTGGTGTAACATCCCCTTCGTTATGGCCACGAGCGAAGAAACTTTTTTTTTCCAGGAATTAAGAGGCATGAAGGCAACGACGACAACGGTTTAACCACACCACAGATGACGAACATAAGCACACAACCTAGGCAACATGAAACTATGACTCCCCTCACTGGCACAAGGGAAACTGGGCAAACATGTGCAGTATAAAAAGGAGGAATGACTACCCACCCAATGCAATGAGACACTCCTACACGCTAAGGGACAACTTCCCCTTCCCGACACAATGACGTTGATGAACAATACTAGAACCTCAATGCGCGTGAACCAAATGCACAAAGGTGTTCCACCCATGCACCCAAGCAACTTACCACACTCGACATCACTCCCCAACACGGACCGACTCCGACCAGGTTTTCATTTTTCGCTATCCCATGGGGCATGCCATGATCCCCTCATTAGGAATCATGTCATCCCTAGGTGCAAACACGTCGAAAAACTTGGCACCACTCATCCTATCAGGACCAAGGACTCTGGATAAATACAATGCACTAGAAACTGAATACCGAAAGGAAAACCACACCCATACCCCAACAACAGGTCGATGAAACTCCAAAGGATGAAGACAAGGGATGAGGCAAGCCGATACACAACATCGTCCCCGAACCAACCAATCACCCAGTCTAAACCAGTCAATTATTACAATCTATTTTAACATGGGTTGCAATCTAAATGGGGCACGTCAAAGTTACAATTAGTCAATAATTCACCTGCTAATTTAGCATTAATGCAATCAATCTTGCAAGTATAAGTAATCAATACTAAAACTATAATTATAAATACCATCTAACTAGACATTAACTTGAATAACAATATTAAAAATCTTAATGTAGGATGCTACCATTATAACACTTATGAACAATTTAATGTCAACATGTAGTCTAGCTATATTGACCGAACCAATGATACTAGCTGTCAATTATCATTGAGAAGGAACTGCTAACTACTAACATCACTGTAGCAATATAACAAGGCAATTAACATAGCAATTACCTAACGATTAAATTAGCAATAACAAGGAAATTCACATGACTGTTATCATAACAAGTAATATAGCAATAACAAGGAGATTAACATGTTGATTAACATAACAATTAATATTGTTGATTAAGGTTGGTTGTCATTGATGTCAACCCTTGAAGAAAGCCTTGCGGCACAAAGGTTTTGGTAATGGACCCAATATTGTTTGATGTAAAGATGACTCATTATTGTCTTGTCATGGTTGATAAGAAGTAAATATGGGTGAACTCCAAAGTGGTCCCCTTATGGTGAAATCTCTCACAGGAAGATGCTTTGCGGAGTAACAAAACCCATGCTTAATTGTGGAATAATGAGATAAAGGACAATGAATTTTTCAGCTAAACTATCCTATATGGATAACTCTTATCATTCCATTTTCGATTGTATGTGGAAAGTCACATAACTCCTCCCGGTTAGAGAGTTATGGCGATGAGAAGTTGGAGACCCCAGGTTTGGGTAATGGACCCAAGTTTGTTTGATGGATAACAATACGAGTTATGATAGATTTTCAGATAATAATATGTTGTGGCAAAAAATTCAGATTGTGGTTCACTGTATTTTTAGAGTTACATGCTGTGGAAAATAGGGTTTGTGGCTAGTCCTGAAACTAGTCAAAAGCAGGTGTTTAGGGTAAAAACGTCATAACGTCTTCATAACAGATCCAAATTTAGTGAAACTAAATGTGTTGGTTAGTTTACAGTCTGTAGTATTCTTTATTTCAATTTCAAATCAATTCAACAATTATTCCATGCGGGGCATGCTACAGAAGGTCACTCTCTAGAATAAGCCAAAATTCAACAAGGTATGTCATTTTTGCTATAACTCCTTTTATGAGAGGTTCCAAGTAGTGACACCTGGAGGAATTACATAAACCAAACTGAATACCATTGTGTATCATGTTCATATATTTATACATTACAGGTACAAAGTTATGATTACTTCAACTTAGGGTTGTTGACTAATCCAAAACTAGGCATGTGAGACTAAAGAAAAGTTTGATGAAAATGATAGTCTCTTGTTGTTGAAGTTAATGAAGGTTTGCAGGAATGTGATCATATACACCGGGTCTATTATAGAGCTAAAAATCAGATTTGGATGATGAAATTGATGAGGGCTTTTGGTTGAGGTACATGTTGAGTACATGGTTGAGACAAGTAGTTGATGAGTTGGCACACACATGAGGTGTATAGTTGATGATGTTGGTACATATTGATGAGTCATAGGTTATGAGTAGTTGACACGTGATTGGTACATACTTGGTACATGGTTGGATGCACTTGTTTATGGTAAAGGTTGATTACAGGTTATTTGGTACAGGTTGGTGCATGGTTGATGCAGTTGTTTGTGGTATAGGTTGACTACAGGTTGGGGTACAGGTTGATGCATTGTTGATGCATAGTTCAGATTTATTAGTACATGTTTACAACGATATATCTCACAGTGATAGGTTGATAGTGGTTTCATCATTCTACTTCTAATTCAGGGTGGCAAGACGAGGCAATGACAGGTGGTTGTAGCCACCTTCTGATTATATTGAGAGAACATAGAGGCTTGTAGCCTCCTTCTGCTTGTAGCCAAAGAATTGGGGAGTTGGAGATTCCCTTAGGTTGTAGCCTTAGAAACTAGGGGGTTGGAGCCTCCTTCCATTTGCAGCTGGAAAACAAAGGAATTTCGTGCTTCCAATGAATGTAATTCTTCAAGACATATAACAAAAAACATTTTGTCATTTTCTCTCTATTTGGGTTTCCACGTAAAACATTGGTGTACTATGTATGTGTATGTTTGTTCATTTCTTATTTACTCTACAATTATTGGATGATAATGCTTCATTGATATAACACTTGGATTATATGGTTAAAAATGATTAAATTGCTCTATTACTGATTCACCCCTCCTCTCAGTAATCCAACAATTGGTATTAGAGCAGGTTCCTTCAGAAATCAGTTTAACCACTGAAAGGTTGATCATGGAGAGTACCAACTCATATAAAAATGGAATACCACAGTTTGATGGACAAAAGTATTCTTTTTGGAGCATAAGGATGATGACATATATAGTACATGCACAGGGATTTCAAGTTTGAAAATCAATTATAGATGGATACACAACACCAACAGTTCCACCAACAAATGACAAAGCAGTAAAACTCAGTGAGAATAATTCCAAATCCACAAATGCACTTTTGAATGGTCTCAGTGATATGGTATTCACCAAAGTTGCACATTGTAAATCCGCTAAAGAGATTTGGGACAAGCTTCAAAATATTTATGAAGGAGATACAAAAGTCAAAGTAGAAAAGGTTGAGACTTACAGAGGTTAGTTTGAACAACTAAAAATGAAGGAAGATGAAGATATCACAGCCTACGTCTTACGATTCGATGAAACAGTGAATTCAATCATAGGATTGGGAGAAGAAATTGAAGAATCTGTAATTGTTCAAAAGATACTAAGATATCTTCCTATGAGATTTAACCCTAAGATATCATCACTAGAAGAAAGATCGGATATGGACTCAATAAGTGTTACACCTCAATATTGCTCACTTCGACAAGTGTCGTAAGTGTCGCATGTTCCTTACAACTTTCGCAAGTGTCGCAAGTTGTTCACAAGTGTCGCATATGTCATTCAATCATACTTCCATAATGACGACACTAAGGAGGCACCTAAGACATATCATACACTTGATTTGAAGGAGGGAAATGATTGACTGAAGTTAAGGAACTTTTATCACCTGAGAAGAGCTCTTAAACAAAAGGTTTTGAGGGTGAGCACTCCCCTAAATCAGCCTTAGGAGCATTGGCGCTCCCCTATAAGGTCTTAGGGAGCGTTATAATGCTTTCCTACCCCTCTGAAGGAGTGCTATCCATATTTGGAGCGCTGGCGCCCCCCTCAAGCTTCCTAGGGAGCGCTATAGCGCTCTGATGCCCCTTTTGAGTGAGCTCTATCTAATCTGAGGCAGCAATTGGCCCATTGAGGAGAATAAGGGGAGGATCTCTCAAGTTTAGAAGGCAGTTGCATTCAAATTCTTGGTTCCATCAGAAGATCCTTGATCTAAGGAGGGAATTCCTCAACTTGCTCTAAAGATAACTCAAGAGGTTAAGCTCCTCTTAACCTATATAAGCAAGCTCTATGGTGGTGAAAGGGAGGAAGAACTGCCAGCATGAAACCTATGATCTCATAGGAAACACACAATCAGTCAAAGGAGAAGTGATTAGTGAAGCTACCATCATTCAGGTTGTGGATCTTTAGAGCAAGGGTTAGATGAAGAGGACTTGACGAAGCTGTCGCATTCGCATCTATGATTGTAAGTATTGCTATCGTTATTCTCATTAATATGACACTCTTGGCCTATTTCTTTCTAGTTTGTGTCTGATATTACATGAACTTATCATCGATAGATATATCTGTTTTCAAGCTAACATCAATAGAGTAGGAAGTGGTCGTACTTTGTTTGTCTACAGGACTCATCGAGGAGCGAGAGTTCGGAGCTCGATTTGGAGCATGCAGGGTCAAACATCGATAAAAAGGTACTACTGTTCTCCTTCCTTCTCATGTGTTAGTTTGTATGGATTTGAAAGGAAGTCAGTGTCCACGTTAAGCACTTTCTGTCTTAGAGTTAAGGTCTATCTCTTTGAGGCAATCTACCTGTCCGCAGGGATATTTTCCTACAACAATAAGCATGGACGAACTGCATGGAATCTTCACAGCATATGAAACGAGAACTGAGAAGGAAAATCCAGATGTAAAAGAAGCAGCTTTCAAGGAATCCAAAAGATCAAAGAAAAAGAAAAAGGAACCAAAAGAATATAGAAGCAACAGTGATGCCTTAGAATATCATGAAGAAGTGGTCAACTTCGTCAAAAGACTAAACAAGGGAACCAACGGTAGGTATAGAGGTAAGTTCCCTTTAATTTTTTTTAATTGTGATGGTATTGGTCATTTTTCTAACAAATGTACTCATAATAAAAAGAGAAATTATGAAGGTTACTCAAAAGGAAAACACACATATAAAGGCAAAATAACTACAAAGAAAGTTTTCAAGAAAATCTTATACACCAAAGAAGACATCTCATCATCAAATGAAGATGAAGTCAGTGACAATGAGACAGGAAGAGTTCTATTCATGGCAGTAAAAGACTCTGACAAAGAAGACTCCAAAGAAGAATATGAATAAGCCGAAGAAAAATGTGAAGAATTTGAAGAAGAAATTGAAGAGGCAGAAGTTTAATATTGAGAAGAATTAATGTGTGCCATAGAAGTTATCATAAGATAAAATAAAAAAAACAAGAAACTACAAGAAGAACTAGAAAAACAAAAGGACACTCAAGAACTAGAACAAATGATCACAAAATTGAAGGTTCAAATAGAAGAAAATAAAAGAATTGAAGAAACACTCAAAGAAAAACTAGAAGAAAAGGACAAGAACATTGGAAACTTGGAAGTAGACGTTCTCACACTAAGAAAGGATATTCAAAATAAAAATATGCAGAATAGCTCAAAAGTTTTAGATGACATTATGAGCAGTCAAAAATCTCATATTGACAAGTCCGGACTTGGATACAATCAGACAGAAAAGGGATCAAGCTCCAAAACAATAGAGCAAGAAACAAATCCAAAGATCTATGTAGAAACTGTCAAAGAGGATAGGAAGATATACAAGGAAGATTACATGGGCACTCCTCCACCAAGAAGATTCAGATTTTAGAATCAACAACAGACAAATAGGCCTCAAGAAGAAGAGATATTCATAAGAGCACCTCCTTTCATAAGATCTTCAACTCCCACGTATCAAACTATATTTTTTGGCTTATGTTATGCATGTAATAATTTTGGACATAAAGTTGTGAATTGTAGAGCTAACAACATGAATAGTAACAACTTTGAGAGTTATACACAAAGGGATTATTCAAGGAGACCTAGTGACACACAAAGAAGAACTTACAATAGGTTTGAATCTTTGAGCACTGAAGGGAAATGTTACAAATGTAACAATTTTGGACACATGGCCAAGGATTGTAGAATGAAAGCCCCTTCTAAAAAGCCTCAACAGAATAACAATAGTCACAGACAAGAACCTCAGAAAATGACATGGATAAGAAAGAAAGATCAATATAACAATGAAGAATGCACAGTAGCTTTACAAGCTAAGAAGAAGAAACAAGGTTGGTATGTTGATAGTGGATGTTCAAAACACATGACAGGTGATAAAGATAAATTTCTTACATTACGAAAAGAAAAAAATGGACCAGTCTCCTTCGGAAATGATAATTCATCCAAAATCATTGGAGAAGGCACAGTCCGAATTGGGATCAAGAATGAAAAGGAACACAATGTTCTCCTGGTAGAAGATATGTTCTAAGTGTGAGTCAAATGTATGAACAAGGTCATAAACTTACTTTCGATTCAGAAAAGTGTGAGATAAGAAAAGAAGGTTCAGGGAAATTGGTCGGTACAACTACAAGAACTTCAAACAACATATATGTGTTAAGTGAAATTGGAAATGAAAAGTGTTTTCTAGGAAAG
>ML780101.1:456231-467300 GCA_009831015.1 Picea engelmannii
TTTTGGAATAAGGCCATGGATGAAGAATTGGATCAAATAGAGAAAAATGACACTTGGGAATTGGTTCCAAGACCAAAGAATAAGAATGTGATTGGCACAAAATGGGTTTTCAAGAATAGATTGAATGAATATGGATAGGTTACAAGGAACAAATATAGATTGGTATGTAAAGGATATGCACATATTGAAGGAATTGATTTTGAAGAGACATTTTCCCCAGTTGCCAGAATGGAATCAATCCGTTTACTTTTAGCTTATGAATGCTCCAAAAATGTTAAAGTATATCAGATCGACGTAAAATCAGTTTTTCTAAATGGGGAACTTGAAGAAGAAGTCTACAGTGTACAACCATTAAAATTTCAGTTGTTAGAGAAAATAAACTATGTATGTAAATTAAAGAAGGCCTTGTATGGTCTAAAACAGGCTCCTAGAGCATGGTACTCCAGACTGGATAAATATCTGCAGAAGGAACGGTTCAGAAAAGGAAGTGTAGACAAGAACCTCTACATCAAGGTAAGTCAAGGTAATATTTTATTAATTGAAGTTTATGTTGATGATATCTTTTTTGGTAGTGATGATGACATGTTAAGCCAGAAATTTGCAAAAGATATGCAAAATGAATTTGAAATGTCGTTACCTGGAGAACTATCGTTCTTTTTGGGACTTCAGATATGTCAAAGCAACCAAGGAATTTTTATTTCTCAAACCAAGTATATCAGAGAAATGCTAAAGAGGTTCGGAATGGAAGATTGAAAACCAACTATCACTCCCATGCGAACCAGTTGTAAGTTGAGCAATGATGATGATTCAAAGTCTACAAATCAGAGGCAATACAGGTCAATGATTGGAAGCCTACTATATGTGAAAGCATCCAGACCAGATGTAATGCAAGAAGTTGTATAGGTGGCATAATTTCAAGAAGCACCAAAGGAATCACATGTATTAGCAGTAAAGAGGATTTTCAGATATCTCAAAGGAACAAAAGAGTTTGGATTATGGTATCCAAAAGAAAAAGATTTATCACTTATTGCCTAAATAGATGTAGATTGGGAAGGTTGTATTGATGGCCGATGAAGCACCAATGGAGCAACATTCTACTTACGCGAGTGTTTGGTATCATGGCTAAGCAAGAAACAATCATCAGTATCTCTATCTACAGCCGAGGAAGAGTATATTGTAGCAGCAACATGTTGTACACATGCTCTTTGGATGAAACAAACTTTGACAGATATACAGGTTGAGTATGATGAACCCATTCTAATATATTGTGATAATACAAGTTCCATCAGTGTCTCAAAAAACCCGGTGATGCACTCCAAGGTGAAGCACATTCCAATCAAGTATCACTTTCTACGAGAACAGGTTGCAAAAAAGAACATCAGAGTTGAGTATGTGGGCACAAAAGAAAAAGTGGAAGACATCTTTACAAAATCACTTCCATGGGAAGCCTTCGAATATCTTCGCCAAAGACTTGGAGTTATTTCTACTCCAAAATGAATGATTTTTGAATTCTTATCTTATATGTCTTATATGTACATGAGGAAGCACCATAAGAGGACAGTTCAGTCAAGGGGAGAAGCCCCGGATGGAAAGATACCTTTTCCATTGATGAAAAAGGGGGATATATTTATCAGATGTAGAGGACAAAGGAAAATTTATCAGATATAGATGACAGAGGCATGGTTCCAGGGGGAGCATGAATGATATGATTTCAGTATTACATCAAAGTGTTTCCATCAATTCCAAAGGGGGAGATTGTTAATTAAGGTTGGTTGTCATTGATGTCAACCCTTGAAGAAATCCCCACAGCACAAAGGTTTGGGTAATGGACCCNTTATTGTCTTGTCATGGTTGATAAGAAGTAAAGATGGATGAACTCCAAAGTGGTCCCCTTATGGTGAAAGCCCTCACGAGAAGACACTTTGCGGAGTAAGAGAACCCATGCTTAATTGTGGAATAATGAGATGAAGGACAATGAATTGGTCATGTAAAATATCCTATATGGATATTTCTTATCATTCCATTTCCGGTGGCATGTGGAATTCCACATAACTCCTCATGGTTAGAGATTTATGGCCATGAGAAGTTGGAGACCTTAGGTTTGGGTAATGGACCCAAGTTTGTTTGATGGATAACGGTACGAGTTATGATATATTTTCAGATAATACTATTCTATATGGATAGTACATGTCATTTCATTTTTGGTGGTATGTGGAATGTCACATAACTCCTCATAGTTTGACAGTTATGTCCTTACGAAGTTGGAGAACCCTCATATGTCATCTAGAAGCCCCAGAAGGTCAAAGTAGTCAAAGTGGTTTAAGAGATTTTAAAAGGTAAATAATATAGTGAAGTAATGAGTGTATTATAATTCAAAGTGAATACAAAATAAATTATTTCAATAATAAATTTAATGGAGAAATTTGAAGTGGGTTAACCCTAAAATAAGGAAAGTGGGGCCAGGTGACCTAGAAGATGTTTTTAAGGAAGCTACTTGGAGAGTATAAATAAGAGGCAAGGCTCTCTCATTTTAATCAAACTTGAGAATAATGAATATCTATCAGTTTATGAGGTAACCAAGGATATCTAAGTCAAAATTCTGAGGGAAGGTGAAGAAAAGAAGGTCGAAATACAAGGAAGGATAAATTCTTTTGATGGTGCTTTCTAAGGTATGTTATTTACAGGTCATCTCACCATTTTCGCTATAACTTGTTTTCTATAATGATTCAGACCATGAAATTCCTATGAAAATGAGAAAACATATCCAGGTATATGTGGTAAAAAATTCATCTTGTGGTTCATTTTATTTTTGGATTTACACTCCGTGGAATGTAGGGTTTTTTGCTAGTCTTGAAACTAGTCAAAAACAGGTGTTTCGGGTAAGAAAATCATAACTTCTTCATAAAAGATACAAATTAAATGAAAAAAAATGTGTCGGTTAGGGTATAGTATTTAGTATGTTGTGTCTTAGTTTCAAATAAATTCAAAAAATATTTTGTGTGAGGCACGCTCTACGAGGTCACTCTCTAGAATAAGCTAGAATTCAGCAAGGTATGCCATTTTTTCTATAACTCCTTTTCTGAGAGGTTCCAAGTAGTGACACCTGGATAAATTTCATAAAACACACTGAATAAAATTGTGTATCAGTTTTAGATCTTTATACATTACAGGTACAAAGTTATGATTACTTCAAGTTAGGGTTGTTGACTAATCCAAAACTAGGCATGTGAAACTAAATGAAAGTTTGATGAAAATGATAGTCTCTTGTTGTTGAATTTAATGAAGGTTTGTAGGAATGTGATCATATACACCAGGTCTATTCCAGAGCTACAAATAAGATTTGGATGAAGAAATTGATGAGGGCTTTTGGTTGAGGTACATGTTGAGTACATGGTTGAGACAAGTAGTTGATGACTTGGCACATATATGAGGCGTATAGTTGATGATGTTGGTACATATTGATGAGTCATAGTTGATGATTATTTGACACATGATTGGTACTACTTGTTACATGGTTGGATGCACTTGTTTATGGTACGGGTTGATTACAGGTTATTTGGTACAGGTTGGCGCATGGTTGATGCACTTGTTTATGGTACAGGTTTATTATAGGTTGAGGTATAGGTTGATGCATGGTTCAGAATTATTGGTACATGTTTACATCGGTATATCTCACAGTGATAGGTTGACAGTGGTTCCATCATTCTACTTCTACTTCGGGGTGGTAGAACGGGGCAAGGATAGGTGGTTGTAGCCACCTTCTGGCTGTAGCCCGAGAACATAGGGGGTTGTATCCTCCTTCTGGTTGTAGCTAGAGATTTGGGGAGTTGGAGCTTCCTTCAGGTTGTAGACTAAGAAACTAGGGGGTTGGAGACTCCTTCCAATTGTAGCTAGAAAACAAAGGAAGTTGGTGCTTCCAATTAATGTAATTCTTTAGGACATATAAGAAAAGGCATTCTGTGGTTTTCTCCCAATTTGGGTTTCCACGTAAAAAACTGGTGTATTTTGTATGTGTATGTTTGTTCATTTGTTCATTTCTTATTTACTCTGCAGTTATTGGATGATAATGCTTAATTGATATAACACTTGGATTATATGGTTAAAAATGATTAAATTTATCTATTACTGATTCACCCCCCCTCTCAGTAATCCAACAAATATAACAGTAACATGACAATTACATGATTGTTAACATGACAATTAATAGTGCAATAGAAAAACGATTTACATAACTATTATCATAACAAGTAATAAAGCAATAACGAGGCGATTACGATGTTGTTTAACATAACAATTAATACAACAATAACAAGGCAATTTATATGACTGTTACAGAACAATTAATAGCTCAATAAAAAGGTGATTACATATTTTTAACCATTTAACTCGTTGCGGAAATTAATCAATAAGAAGGAATCTCTTGATCATTAACTCACCATAGAAAATAACATGTCAATCAATATGGAAAATAATATAGCATTTACATTACAATTTAACATGTCAATTATCAATAAGAAGGAAATTGTTGACCATTAATATTGTTGTAGCAATTGTTCTGGCAATTAATATGACATTTAATATAGCATTTATCATTGCAATTAACATGGTAATTAATATTTCCAGTAACATCGTTGTGGTAATTAAAGTTTGGCAGTGAGAATGCTAGGTATACATTCTAAGTGAAGGAGAATAAAAGGACAATACAAAATTGCAGAAGGATCAACTTGTGGTAATTCAACAACAACTCAGTCAACATTTAAGGCAATTTCATGTCCATTCCAACAACACAGTCATCATTCTAACTAGAAATTTGTGTCCCTTCAACATCAAACTCAGTCAATCAATTTATAGGCAAAAACGTGGGTATTTCAACAACAATCTCTATCAACTTTTAAAAGAAAAAACGTGGGCATTTCAACAACAATCTTAGTCAACTTTTAAAAGAAAAAATGTGGGCATTTCAACAAAAATCTCTATCAACTTTTAAAAGAAAGAATGTGGGCATTTCAACAACAATCTCTATCAAATTTTAAAAGAAAAACTTGGGCACTTCAACGACAATCGCAGACACATTTTAAATGGAAAAATCATGGTTTCCCTTTTTCATTTCCCGGATGCCAAATGAAAACGCATACAGGAATGAACAAAATGCTCTTCCCTTACTAGGATATCAATTATAAAAACACAGATAGGGAAATTATTTTGTTTTTTCCATGGGAGTCAATCAATCATCGATTTATCGGCTATGGAAAAATTCATTCATCAACTAGAATGCTAAGACAATCAATTTACTTACCCAATTAAACATGCATATCCAAAGCATAAATCCTACTACAATCTACCATGCAAAAATAAAGAAAGAGTATTGTTTCCTGATCGCCTTCTCTGAGTTGATGTCTCACGCGCTCCGTGCAACTCCCACTTGCCGATCGACGAGACTTCATCGGTACCTCCCAACCAATGATAGGGGTACTCTTCTTCCCCCTTAGACCCCAGATCCGCAAAGGGGCCACACACACTAACCATAGAATCAATTAGCTCCCAGCTCGCCTCGCAAGGCCAAGCTACCACTCCTCACCGATCTGGGTATCCCAACTCCCACAAGCTAAGTCAATCAAGTATAGAGTTTTGCAGCGTAACGTTACGTAAAATAGAAGAGGTCCATCATCATTTTCCTCCCTCCATTATATAGAGTTTCGAAGTCCCTTACTTTCTCAAATCCCATTTTATTTCATGTTTAATAAATTAATTCATAAAAAAATCCTCCCCGTACATGTGTCACCCATCCCCCTCATTCCTCAAAAAACTAATTTCTTTAATTAATTAATTACTCTTATTTCCCTCACCCACCTAGAGTCACTCCTAGAATCGCTCCTAGGTGTCCCCATTTTCCCTTACAGGTTTTAATGACTTTCCCCATTATTAATTTTGCTATTTCAGTTTAAATTAGAAAGTTCTTAAATGGTAGATACCTTACTAAGTTGGACTAACTTCTTTTTCCTAGAGTTTCCCCTTTCTTTTAAGGTTTCCATTTTTCCTAGTTTCCTAATTATTTTAGATTTCCCCTTTTTCCCTTTTTAATTAAACTCAAAAAGGCATGTGCAGAAAATTACCCTTCTTCCCCCTTTTTAAAATGAATTAAATTTTTAATTAGCATAAAAGTAAAACAATCATTCCCCTTTTTAAGTTTTTATCCCATAAGATTTTTATAAAACACTTTAATTGCCTACCTCGTTCTTGTCACAAGGTTAATGAAGATTATCTTTATTATTTATTTAATTTATTATTATTATTATTTTTTAATATATGTTTATTATTATTATTATTATTATTTTATAAAAAGGTAAAATTATACCACTAGAAAATATTAGACCTAGACCTTAATTTCCTAGGTGGGGCGACATTTTTTTTCTTTTTTAGGGAAAGGTTTCAAATCTTCCTTAACACTTTATTGTCCTAAAGCCATCTAGGTTTATTCATTTATTAAATAACCACACAACATGCCCTTTAGGACACACTAGGTGCTCCAAGGGTGCCACTCGTCTCTTTCGGTTTCTCTTGCGCGACGTGCCCTTCAGGACACACCACATGCTCAAGGGTGTCACTCGCCTCTTTCCATTTTTCTTGTGCGTCGTTCCCTTCAGGACGCACCACGTGCTCCAAGGGTTCCACTCGCCTCTTGACTGACTTGATAGACATCAAAAACCCTTGGAGTTAATACTCCACCAGGTGATCTTGTGGTAGGCTAAGGGCCTCTAAGGAATAAGGCTCCTACCTTATTTCCCACCCCTTAGAATCATCATGAATGACTATCGTAGTCTACCCTCACGACATCGTGGGTCCTCTCGAACTAGGAAATTGTTAACCTATAGTTTGAGCCACGACGAGAGTGCTAGTAGGATGTGCCAGGGCTACTGTCCACACCTCTCCCTTAACATCTCTGGTAGTTGAGCGTGACCGCTCTACTTCACATGTGAGTCTGGTCGACAAGATATCGTCAGCCTACATCATCAACAAATCATGTCAGAAATATATCCATATCATATCATCTAATCAGATGCACTGATATCACATATAAAACAATCAAACCCCATTAGTTCACTCCCCGAATCGATATGGAGTCCAAGGGATTCCATTGATGCCTCTCCACCCTCAAGGTCCGAAATCCTGCACACTCTCTAAAACCGAGTCAATAGCACCTGTCTATGTCAATGCAGAAAAACAACATGATTTCAACCCATAATGCCTCAGAATCAAAATAAATGTTTTAATAACATAATAATCCATATCACTTGCGAGCAAGTGTCCTCAAAGAATAAGTTCGCTCATTGCGCAAGAGCGAGATGTTAAATACACCCCCTCTTGGTCTAAACTTTGTCCTAAAGTTTCACGTTATAAGTGCCGAAATAATGTGTATCATAGTATCGTAAGTCTATCTATCAAACAAAAATCGAAATTGTTGGTGCATATCATATGCGTCCTCCCAGGTCGTTGAGTGCGGACTATAGTTGTCCCAATGGACCTTGAGTTGATCTACTGTTCGACATCATAGTTGTCGAATGCGATGATCCAGGATGCGGATTGGCTCAACCGTTAACACCCCCTTGTCTGACACCTGCAAAGAACTCATGTCAATAACATGTGTAGGATCACTAATATAATGTGTCAAAATAGATATGTGAAAAATGTCGTGCATACACCTCAAAGAATCAGGAAAGGCTAGTCGATAGGCTACGATCCCCTTTCTCTCCACAATCTCGAAAGGTCCCACGAACCTAGGAGAGAGTTTAGCTCCCTTTCCAAACTTGATCGAAATCTTATGCGGTTTAACCTGCAAGAAGACTCAATCGTCGACCTCGTAACTACGGTCGACACGGTGCGCATCGGCATAACTCTTCTATTTATCCTATGCTTCTTTAATCCTTTGTCTTATTGTTTTCATTTTCTCTTCCATTTCTTGGATCGCTTCTTCTCCCACCAAGATCCTATCGTCAAGCCGATCCCAACTCAAAGGCGTCTGATACGGTGCTTTGGTAACTGCTTTTATAAGAGAATTCCATCAGTGGCAAGAATTACTCCCAATGCTTTTGTTGGTCCATCACGTACATGCGCAACATGTCCTCCAAGATCTCGTTCGTTCATTCAGTCTTCCCGTTAGTCTCCAGGTTGTATGCAATACTAAAGTTAAGTTGGGTTCCCAAGGCCTCTTGAAAACTCAGCCAAAATCGTCCAGTAAACATCGATCCACGATCGGATGTAATCCTCTTGGGCACGCCATGCAGCCTCACAATATCATTGATGAAAACTCTAGCTATGTCAGGTTCCTGATACATTGTACGCACCAGAACAAAGTGAGAACTCTTTGTCAGAGTGTCTACTACTAAGAAAATAGAGTCATGTCTCCTTACCATCAGTGGAAATACAACAATAAATTCCATCGAAATAACCTCCCATTTCGATTCCGAAATAGCGTGTGGTTGTAATAATCCTGATGGATGTCTATGTTCAACCTTCACATGCTGACATTCTAGACATCTGGCCACATAGTTGACTATATATGCCTTCATTCCCTTACAAAAGAATAAGGGTTTAAGGTCTTCCCTCATCTTTGTGACTCCTGGGTGAGCCATGTAAACTTCTCTATGAGCCTCATTTAGGATCAAACTCCTCAACTCATCGTTCGGTGGTACGCAAATCCGATTTTTAAACCTCAATAATCCATCGTCGTCAGATGTGAATTCTTCAAATCTTGGTACTATCATCGTGTTTTGTCCGATAAAGCCCTTGAACTCTTTGTACCAGTCATCGTCATGCTGTAAAGTTAGAATCTTGTCACGTAGGTTCGTCTAAGAGGCAACACCAAAAAGATGCGTGGTCTTCGACTTAATGCATCTGCCACGCAGTTCACTGTTCCTTTTATGTAAGTAATCTCTAAGTCGTACTCCTAGTGTAGGTGCATAATTTTCACTAGGATCTTCTTGTTGAATCTCAACAAGATCTACCCGACCTGCACGCAACCATACGTCTTCACTCCTCATGGCGACACTTAGGACAACGCTGGTTTTAATGGCTCCTTTGATGATTATTGCTTTAAGCTCTCTTCATTTATTTTGCAAAAAAATAGTGAATTTTTTGTATTCTTGTTCATATTTCTTGTTTCGTTTTCCGTCCATATTTTATGCTCCATATTATGTTCAGACTTCTTGTTGCATGCTCAAACAGTTCTCTCTCAATAATATTATGCCACATGTTTTGGTTTCCAAATGTTTGGCGGAACAGGTGGGGGCCTTTTTATTTTTTTCCAACTAGAACATAAGGGTGCCATCTATTTTGATTTCCACTTGTTTGGAGGAACAAGTGGCAACCCCTCGAACATAATTTTATATGTACAAGAACAATTTTTTTTTGAGTAAATAAACTTTTTTTTTATAGGAAAAAAAACAATGTATAAATAATGGCATTGAAGTTAATCCTTTTTCTAGCGCTCTAAAAAGGTGCTCCAAAATATTCAAATTTTGGTGTCTCACTTATTGTGATAAATTATATGGAGGGTATCTGTTCTATAGAAAATTTTATGTTGGGGACCTTATTTGAGGAGATCCAACTATTAACTTCTCATTTTGATCCTCTCTCTTTCCATCATGTTTATAGGGAAAGTAACTCTTTGGCTAATGGTTTATGTGAGGTTGGAATTTCACTCAATGTTGGTATTTTACATATTTGGGAGGAAGAGGATGCACGATTGTTTGGATATGATCAAATTTCCTTCCATTAACTACGCTTTAGTGACTAATGTTAATAATGGTAATGAGGGGTTATTGGCATGTTTTGAGATTTTTGAGGTGACTATTCAAAGATGAATGAAGTAGGGGTCGCTTTGATAGATTTCTAATACTTAGACTTAAGTTGATATTTTTTTATTGGATAAGTGTTAGAATGGTTTTGAGCCTCATAATGATGAATGCATATGATTTGGTAAGGACATTTGTGAACTACTAATTATTTTTTAGGTTTATAAGCTCCCTTTTTATGATGTTGGGAAGGGGATGTACATGAATTTTGGCGAGATGATGGGTTGTTAGATGGAATATAGAAAATGCTTATAAACATATGAGTATTCTGACTTTGTTTATTTAAATAAAGTTATAAAAAAATTGAGGAAAAAATATTCTTTGATTATACCAATTTTTCTTCGATTATACCAACTTATATCCATATGAAATTCATATCTATTGAGTTCCTAGAAGGATAAAATTCTGAAATGTGAAAAACTTTTGTCTAGTTAAAAACTTGAGGAAATGTTCAAGCGCCTCAAAGGATTTTATCTCTCTCAACGCTTGATAGAATTAAAGTTAAGATAGATCTAGGATGGTTTCAGCCATAAAAAAAGACATAAAAAGTTTACATGATCATCAATATTGTATATATTTCATTTGAAATTTACTAAATATGTTTTAGATGATCATCATCATTGTATATGTTTTAGATGAATTTAATCATTTGAACTTATTAAAGATGATATATCATTATTGTATATGTTTTAGATGAATTTAATGATTTAAAATTTACTAAATATGATCTATAATTTGGAGAGTACTATTAAGAAGGTGAGTTCAAAAGATAAATTAGGATTAAGGTGAACAATAATAAAGGAACAATGTTCAGTGATGAAGTATGTGAAGAGTAATAAAGTAATATGATGCATATAATAAAGTACACATATATTAAGTAATAACCAATTCCAATCTAAGTTCTTTAGCTTTACTTTTAGTCACACTCGCTAGCTCTCTCATATTTACATATAAATCATATGAGAAAGGAAGTTGATTTTGAATACCATTCAAAAATTTAATTGAAGATATTGCAATGAAGCTCATACTCTATCTCTCTTGCTTTCTACTATTAATAGTTGATTTCTCCAACCTCATATGTTCCTCACATTCTATTTACACTCCACTGCATGATTTTGGTTTTAATGCATTTTGTGTGTGTGTGTATAAATAATTTGATGGTTTTAATATGAAAATACTAACATAGGAATCACATGCAAAAAAAAAAAAAAAAAAAGA